>JASSUY010046561.1:0-41059 GCA_032466535.1 Forpus xanthops | reverse complement strand
TCCAGGCTCAACAGCCCCAACTCTCTCATCCTATCTTCATAGGGGAGGTGCTCCAGTCCCCTGATCATCCTCATGGCTTTCCTCTGGACTTGTTCCAACGGTTCCGTGTTGTTTTTATGTTGAGGACACCAGAACTGCACACAATATTCCAAGTGAGGTCTCATGAGAGCAGAGTAGAGGAGCTGTGGAGCTCACTTTGGACTGGGACATCTGTAAATATCTGCAGCAGGCTAAGGATTCTTGGCTTACTGTTCAGTCACTAGGAAATACATCCTTCACAGAACTCTATAGTCTACTGCATTGCTGCCCTGGTCACTAAGACGTGCCCTGAGAAATCTGCCTGTGGTTCTAGGGCTTGAAGTGTCCCAGGATCCCAGTGCTCAGGATCACCACATCCAGAGAAACAGAGCTGTTGGCCAGGCAGCTGGCCATTATCTGTTACTCATGCAAGAGGGAGACTAAAACAATGTTTGCAACATCCACAATCGCACAGCTATAAAAGTAGGGAATTAAAACCACATCATGACCCAAGAGCAAACCCAGAATATCCGTCTCCCCCCATAGTACCCAGCTGAGGTGCTTTGGGTGCACACTCACACCAGGAATCTTAATAAAGAACTGCCAGAATATAACAAATTATTGAGTACAACAGCAAAAGCTCCCTGTGTCTCCACCTACAGCCTTTATAACCTGATATGGGCCCAAAGCCTATTTCTTCATGAATTTGCTATTAAAATATAATCCCTCAGCCAAAATATAGCTGTATGAAATAAGGGAGGTTATGAAAACCTCTCTGGTGTTTGAAACACTTACCTGTAACTGAGTTTGCATTTTTTTTAATTAAAAACATCTTTCTACATATTTCTAATGCAGAACCAAATGTTCATCTTTTGACTCTAAGGCCACCATCTAGAAGCTATTTTCTGTAGGTGTGGAAAGAGTAATTTGTCCAAGAACACACAGCACATGAATCCCACCAGCTTTCATTCAACCTGATGAATGGGTTACAGTCGCTTTTCAGAATGACATGAACAGTGCCAAAACATTTGAAACACTTCAGCGGAAACTTTAGTCCTAGTTTCCCTCTCATTATTTTGAACTGCTCAGCACAAATTTGTTTTGAGCTCCAGATTGTAACATGGTGTTCTTTAGAAATACATCTTTTTAAAGACAACTATTCAAAATGCTCATAAGGGGGTTATGCTTCCTTGGTATCCACCAGTCACTGAGGAAGATGACTGGCAAAATCAGGACATAGGCTGTTCACAAACTGTTGTCAATCCATAGATGGTGAGTAATTTGGAAAAAAAATATCCTCCTCATAAATTTTAATTATGGTAATTTTAGATACTACTTTCAGCTGAAGTCGCTAGATGTTTTTCCACACAGGAAATGGATTTGCAGAATCAATGGCCTTCAGTGTTCTGCTGTTTCACAAAAAACAGCATATCATCAAAAAATATTTACAAAATAATGCCAAGACATCTTCTAATTTACACATTAAAGGAAAATTGTGGGAGGGAAGGAATACAGTTATTATTTTTGTGAAGAAACCTACAGTTACAGAAATGATTTTGTTGCTTTTTCAAAGGAATTTCCTGTAAGTCACATTCAGACTATTCCTGGAAAATATCAAGCCATGTATCACAAGTCCCTTAGCTGATCTAGCTGTGCCTTTTATGGCAGCTCCATTTTTGGGAATTGTTATTTTGAGGGAAACATTCTGAGTAGGTAGGTAGACCCATAAGGAGCTACTAAAAATGAGCCAACACCTGGAAGCAATGATATTCTTGAGGGATATTATCATAGAATCATAGAATCATAGAATAGTTAGGGTTGGTAAAGGACCTTAAGATCATCTAGTTCCAATCCCCCTGCTATGGGCAGGGATTATCCATCATGCTCTTTTTGCTGCCCAATGCGAACATTCTCACATACCACTTCAGTAGCTGAATGGAAGTACCACCATAGAAAGTTGCAAATTACATCATGTATTAAAAGATTCAGCTGGAAACACTGACATATTACACTATTGTGTTACCAACTAAAACCTATGGCGATTTTGAATCAAAATATGTTTTAAATGTTTCATTATCAGCCACCTCGATCCTCTTCTTCTTATGTCTGAAAGCTCCTTTGTATGGCTGGAAATGCAAAGGAATACTTAAGTTTTTGCTGTTGATATTGGAGAGAAGTGTGTGCTCTCTTCATGTAAAGGCCTCTCTACACAAAAGCGGAGAGAGTAATATAAAGCAATAGTGAACCATGATATCATTATGCTGTGCACAGAGGAGGATGAGATTTACAGAAAAGTATTTGTACTTTAATTAGTCAGTTTTAAAATAACTCAGTAAGACAAAAAAATCACCTACTTCTTCCAGCAGAATGGAATGTTTTATCATATGCGTCCAAGGCAGTGCAGTATGTTTTCACCCTTATTAACCACAGGAGAATTTCTTTGGAAAATACATATAAATATATATGGAGCATAAGAAGCATGCATAAATGCACAGAAGCATCTTTCCCCCCTCACCTTTTTTTAAAGTCTGTTTTTTCTATTTGACTAACTACACTATTCCATTCTAATTCTTGACAAAGTAAATATGCTGGTGGTCTTTTGCCTTCTAGATTATGCATTTAGCTGCATTATAGTCTAATGCAGTTGGATTTAAAAGTCACCCCTCTCTCCATACCAGAGATGTTAGCTGTTACAGCAAGACGTTGCCCTGAAACTGTTTCTAATCTGCACTAAGGAAGGAGGCTTGGGAAAAACAAAAACATAAAAGGAAGAGAGGGCTCCAGCCTCATTGTCACGGCATGTGGGAGAGCTGGGACCACATCACCTCACCCCCTTCCCAATGCCCAGTCACCAGACACGGGGCCTTGATGCTCAAGGATTTGCAGTACTGTACTAACCATGCAGAATGGGTAATGAGCACTGAAGACCTATAAGGGGAGGGGTATTTTTCTACAGAAATCAGCAAGCTCCCACTGTCTTCACAGGAAACAAGCCCTTCATCCAAAGAATATCAGATCTGGTCAGCCCCCACAGCTTCCAACCTCTCTTCACTTGTGAATCTCCAAGGGATTTCCATGTTAGCTTCCTTATAAATGCACATCAGCACCATATACAGACCTTGCAAAACTTTTGCTTCCTCTCCTTTTCTGGATGTCTGGGAAATAGATCAAGTTTCTGGGGAATCTGGTGGAAAACCACTCTACTCGTGGTACGAAATGTAAATTGGCATACCTAGGCTAGATACCTCAGGATCTTATCCAGCAACGTAATATCAGCAAGTCCCTGCTCCAGAAAGGCTTGTTAACAACAGGCTGGTTGTGTCAGATCGTTGCCATTGTTAGAATGGAATGTACATGGTGTCGCAGCTCTCTCAGTACAGGCTGCTGGCAAGCTCACACCTTCACCATGGGGCTTCCCCATGCTCTGCAGCACAGACAAGCGCCATGAAAAGTTTAAGGCCTTATCACCAAAAAAAGCAATGTACAGAGCTAGATATTAACCATACAGCCATGAAATGATACCCATCTGTTTTCCAGTTGTAACAGGTTGTCAGATCATGCAGCAGTTTAAAAATAAGAGCTAATTACAGGCAGTGACAGTAGTGTGAAAGAGAGGAGACCATTTGCCACCCAGAAACAGGGGGCCTGGTGGCAAGGTGAAATCTTGCTCATTTGCTTTCCAGAGTTGAGGAGAGATGGGACAAAGGACTGTTTCCCAGCTTGGAAATGTTATCTGCTGAGTGGTGACAGACAGCAAGGGTGAGGGAAGGGAATAAAGGGGGTTGTTTCAGAAACTCTAGTGATTTTGGTGTCATTTATCAGACATTTTTCCTGTGGCTGTCAATAGAAAAAAAATGGGACAAACAAATCAGCAGTGATCTGTGAGTGGTCTCTCTAGTTCTGGGGGTTCTTGTCACCTCAGCTGGAGACATATTTTGCTGCTCCATGTTGCAAATATTCCTCATGTGCATGGGGCCACAAAACTTCTAAAAGATTTGCTCAGAATACCCATTACAAGAAGTGACAGCAAAGCGAAGTTCAGAGTTCATTTCCAAAAGCACAGTGTAAATGAAATACTCTTGCAGACATTCATTGTATTTATTAGCTGCTATTTTCCACCTTGTTTCAAAGGATAATTACGTGGATAACCTGCCGCATGCCCCATTTTTTTCTGCAAAGGTGATGCACATTGCAAACCCTAAGCGTTCCTGAAGACCTACTCAGAAAGCAAACCCCGTAATCAGAGCACTGCCCTCAGCTTGACTGGGCTGACAGGAACAAGCTAGGGTTGAAAAGGCCAGAACCATCTCCAGAGGCTCCGGAAGGGAATGTGGGGAGTGTCGGCAGCACGGTGTTCCCCTGCAGCTGGTGAGCTGTGCCAGCTCGGTGGGAGTGAACAAAAGGGAAGTGGGATCCAGGGAGCAAAACAATTTCCACAACATGTTCCCTGCCTAAACCAGTGGTGATAATTGTGCCAGAAAATAGAAATAATAAAAAGGCATCTTTGGTTTCTGTTGTTTGGGAGCTGATTCCAGCGATGGAGCCAGTGGAAGGAAAACAGCTAATGGATGCGGAGTTCCAGTAACTTGTAGTGAAAAGCTCTAAATTTGTTGTGAAAGCCCCACAGGTCCCCAGTTCTGAGAGATGCGGACCAGATGTTACAGGGTCTTCCCAAGAAAACTAGTCCTTGCTGCAAAGAACTGACAGGGATGGCAGGGAGCAGGGACCAGCTGGGACAGGGCTGCCAAGGCTGGCATGGCGGCAGGATTTTCTTCTAAAACACTTTCCTAACCCAACTGAGTGGAACAGAGAAATGAAGTTCCTGTGACTTCTGTAGTTTATCGTAATGTCAGAAATGTGATCCAAGCGTTGTGGTGCTAATTGCCAGTAACCCCAAGGGAAATGAGCTTTCTCATTTAAAAGTGCTTTCTTTGGAGCTAACAACATGGCCTTTCATGTCACAGGAAAATACATACCCCACACAAGCGTCTAACCCCCCAAATTACATTCAGACATCTCTCCACCACAGCACCCATGAGGGATGTGTGTACCCAGGAGTAGATGTAGATGACTTTAGGCAGTATCTGGTAGGATTTCACATTCACAATGTTTATATCAACTGGAAAACAAAAACAGTCTCTATGTTATATCAAATAGAAGCCCCAAGTGCTTTTCTTTGCCTGAGTTATTAACCCCTGGTAATGAAGGTTTGAAATGGAGATGTTAACTGCCAGAGGGGCAAATGAAGTTGCTTTAACAAGGCTAATTAGTTGGCACCTGCAGTGGGGCTGGATGTGGCTGCAAGCTGCTGGCAGCCAGGCTCTAGGGCCATGTCCCTGGCTTTTTGCATCTTATGAGTGCCAGGCAGCAACTCCTGCAGTGGGGCTCACCTGAGAACCACAGCCAGGTCCTCCAAGGGGCATTTATCTAAAGGCAAAGCCATCAGAGGCAGAACCCTCAGTCCTGCTGCGGCTTTAGTCTTCTGGCTTTGATGGAAGGCTGCTGAAGGGCATGGCAGCAGCAGGGCAGCAGCATAAAGCAGCCACGTTTGGTCCATGCACTGCAGCTATTGTCTTAGCCAGACATTAGCAGCCTGATTTCCATATTAATTGTAAGGTCTTTTTAGTCCTTTTATCTGCCCCCTCCTCTTTTTTTCCTAGAAATCAGAAATATTTCAATCCTTGAAGTGTCAGTTTTAAGATATCAGGGGAGAAATAGGAAGGAAAAAAGAGGCTAAGGCTTTTCACTTTAGTTTGAGAGTTGACTGACATGTTAAGATTATTGGGAATTTCTTTAACAAAAGCATCTGCATAAGACTTACACATTTCCTCTGATCCTCTTGTGCTGTTTCCTTTTTTACCAACTGACAGGTTAATACAAGCATAAACAATTACATTATCGTCCTCAGAATTATTTTCCATATACTTGATATTTTTCTTTAAAGAGTCTCATACAAAGTGAATCTGTAAGAAGTCTCTGAATAATTGAAACAGTTTAATTGACTTAGAGGTACCGATCCACCTCCGTAAAATAGTCAAATGGCCTAATTACTAATCACCATATGGAGGAAAAGCAGAGGTGTGGTGCAGTCTGTTGATGGATCAATTAGCACACAAGGCAGAAGATTGTGTCATCATCTCTGTTACCATCAAAACAAAATCTTACTTTGCATGTGTCTGTAATATTGCACAACTGATCTTGTTTTTTTCCACTTGTGTAGCACCTCCTTCAAAACTCAGATCTCAAAACACTTTGAAAACATTGAATTAAACTGCCTCTGCCTCTGCTTTATCCCCACAGGTTAGGAAGGTGTAAATGACAACCTGGTTTATCTGCTGTATGAAAGTAAACAATTTCTGGAGCAGGCAGTTTCTTCGTGCTCCACTGAAAACTCTCAGCACTTCCACAAAGTAATGGACAAACTGCTGAGAGAGAAGAAGCTGTGTCTGAGGGTACAAACTGGTAAAGGGTTTTTGCCTTCACAGCATAGGAGGGGCACCCCCAGCTGTCTGCTTATCTTCAGGAGTTCAGCACGGCACTGGGAAATTTCAGTGCAGTGCAAATCTCTTCACTGCTTTTATCAGTATAATACACATTGTGTTCTGGGGGGAAAAGTTAGTAGTGTGAATTCTTTCACCCTAGAATATGATGCAGTGAATTGAGGCAAGCAGTTCACGCTGTTACAGTCAAGAGGAGCTACTACTCCTGGTAGCCTCTCATCTAAGGTTTGGAATAAGTGCCTATGAAATTTCTGGTAAGGGCTCTTGGGAAAAAAAATATTGCTAAAATTTAAAATTAACAGGTTGCAGTTTAAATAAGAGAGTCAAAATGTCACATTTTGAGAAGAAATTAAGAAAAAAACAACTTGATTTTAAATATTGAAATTTCACAGTTTATATGGTAAAGCACAGAGCATGCAAGAGCACAGGCTAACTCGGCTAACTCTGCATCAGGGATGCAGCTCTTCCTCTCAGCAGCTACTGCCATTACTAATATAAGTAATGTCAGTAGCTGATAACAGTACTGACTGATAACAGTAAGTCTGCTGCATCACTAAACCTCTTCAATAAAAGCGGTAGGACTGTGTCTTTCTGATACATTCTAATGCCTGAGCATTTGCGGAATCCAGCCTCCACTGTTACACTGCAATGGGGCCACACTGTCTGTGGAGCTGACACGTTTTTTTCCACATACAAGTTTCGCAGGTGCTGGAGAAGTCTTATTTCCTGGTACAGTCTCTATGAAGAACCATACCATCGTACCTAAACACATTATTTTCAATGGGCCATACCTGTGTACAGGAGTCAATGTCAGAAAAGGTCAGTGTTCTTGATTTTTCTCTTCACTCTCCTAATAGAAATGCTGCAAATAAGTCAATAGTCAGTCATCTATTCTCTTCTTTCATCTGCTTTTGAGATTTTTACTCATTTTCTGCTGCTGTATAATGTCAGAAATTGTGCCCTGTACACAATTACTGGTGTGCTCTTCCAGGTTTCACCTGCCATGAATTTTAGCATAGAAAACTGCTGCTTTCCAGCTTTCTTACTCAGGGCACAATCTAAATCTTTGCTTGCAACATCACTGTCAGATAAATTATTCATTCCTGAGAATTTAAATATGTAAGGAAAACAACTGTATAAGGAAGCTTTACCCTTGGAAGAACTTCAAACCATTGTCCATTAGCTATTTCCACTGTTGTCTCTTCATAATAATCGTTTGTGCTTTTGAAGTCAAATCTCAGATAAAACAGCAATTTATTTAATCCAAGACATTTAAATGCGACTAAGAAGTCTGTGCAATTCTACCTGCTGGACTCTTCTAGTTGCTTGGAAGCAATGCAGATTGGAAAGCCAGACTCTTCATAATTGTCTCAAGATGAGTAAAAGTCAGGCAAAACTTGAAACACTCAGAACCATACATTTCTTCTGAAAATCTAGGTCTAGCATTTTATATTCTCCTGGAAAGACTTAGGCAGGAATAAGTATGTCTCAAGGAGATGTCAGAATAAATAGGGCATCATGTTTTACCCATTGTATAAGCAAGACTTCCAGGAAGATACCTGATGCCAAAGCTTCAAACAGCAGCACTCTCTTCTCTGCTGTGAAGGAAGGCTGCTTTTTGGCTGCTTTCAGAAGTGCAATAAATTATTGAAATGGAATATAATTGATAACTCACAGAAAAAAATACTATTGTAAGTTTAAGAGCAACGTAAAGATGACTGCTAGCTTCCATTTTACCCAGGGAAATTGATTTGTCTGAGGCTCTGAGGATGCTTGCTACCAACAGTAATCTTCCAGTGGCAAATTGTTTGCTGTTGGACTGTCTCTATATGGTGAGCCCAGAACTGTAACAGCTATCTCACTCCTGTTGGACTGGCTCCCTGCCGATCCTCCTCCTCCTCCCACCATCCATGTGCCCAGTCACATCTCCTCACCAGAACGCTGCATAACACTAAAACATTATGGGAACCATATGTCTAGAAAATGAAGTGGGCTTGCAAAATGAGATGGTCTCTAGTCAGAGTTTGGTTTTATTTAAAAATGCCTGCAGCACAGCAATACTTCCCCAGATTTTACTGGAAATTGCTGGCCAATGTGAGAGTTGGACCTAAGGAAAGATATAACTCCTTGACTGCACAAGGGGCATGCAGACAAAGGGTGGGAGCTGCAGTTACTTGGCCCTGTTCATATAAGCCTTACAGCAATATGACAAAGTGCATATTTTATGTTGTCACATTTTACTCCTGTGCTGTGATAGCTGTCCTTCAAGTACTATTTCTCTTTTTGTCTTTTCTCATGTTGCACTTGGACAATGACGTATCATTATTTTAACACATTGACTTTTTCCTGGAAACCTTTCTGAAAACTGAAACATCTTTTATTTTCTGCAAAGGGAAAAGCACTGCTTACCCTACACATCTGCCCAAGAGACACTCATTAAGCCGACCTATAGACTTCCAGCACTGTGGCAATAACTGCCCATTAGCACACTCATTTGGGATCAGGGATCACTGGAGATGTCAGGGAGATTTGAGTCAGGCTCAATTCATCTTTGGAATCTCAATAGTAGCATACATGGCTGGGTATTACTCTACCCATAGAAAGGCTATCCTTCAGGAAGTGAGAAGTGAATCATCACCAAATAGTTTCTTCTCTGTAGGAGAGCAGTTCTAAAAGTGAAACTGCAGCTCAGAAGAGAAGTACATTTACCTTTGAAACTCCTGCTACTGCATCAGAAATGCTGCAACTGTAGGACAAAACACATTATTCAGAGATTATAGCTGCCATTCAAATCCATCCAGAAATACTAATAGGTTATCTGTATCAAGCAGACCTCAGCTCAGAACAGGTATTGTTGGTTCACATCCCTCTAACTTAAGCTGTACTAATTGTCATCCATCCTCCTGCAGCTAGTATAAAGCCAACATAAACTCCATGAAAGCTCTGTATGGTGTGTTCAGGCTAATTTGACAGAAATGTGATCATGTGCCCGTTCTTGAGCCAGATCAAATTTGTACTTCTGGGAGATCAGTCAGCACATAGGACTTCAACTAATGGCTGTTGAGCTGCAGCATGGGCATGAATATCATATAGGTTCCTGTGACTGAGGTCATGGGAGCTTGGACAGCATCCAACAAGCTCCCCAAACTCCCAGACCCTCAAACCAGCTGGTTTTGGCTTTCTTACATTTTCTGCCACAGTCAGGCCAATCTTAATCACAAAGGAGACCAATGCCTTCCCATACTGCGCTGCTTTCCTCCAAATATTCTTCTTTGCCATGGAGCATTTGTAATGGTTTGTGTCATTTGAACTGCTACCCCCAGTTCTCTATGTCACCGCACTCATGTATAGCAGGGGAGTGTTCATCAGTAACAGGTCATTTAAAGGACAAAGATAAGGACTAGAACCTGATGTATTCAACATTTCAATGCCATCACCCTCTGAATATGCATTTTTACTGCAGTTTGTAGCAGTAGCTCCTGTGGTCTCAGCTGTGTGGATGCATTTAAGGTAAGGTAACAGTTGTGATATTTAGGAGGTATTTTTCGTGTTTTGGGCTAGGATGGCATTCCAAATGAACAAAGCTGCCTTCACATGAAACTACAGCTTTATGTCCAGTTTGGTTGCATCTGATAGCAGCTACCAAACAGTACAGACTTCATTATTTCAGGAAGGCAGTAATGTTTAACTCTCTGTGCCTGATCTTGAAACTTTTTGCAGATGCTGACTTCAAAAAGGTAGACAGAGATAATTAATAACCTTGGTGATTTCATTTAAATTTGTATACTTCATACTTATTGAAATGTTTTTAAAAACATAGATTTTGCTCAAAGGCAGAAGGTTTGTTCTCTTTTCTTTTTTCTGAGTTTCTCTTTTGAGCTGTACCTTCAGAGTGAAATACCATATGGCAGACACACACCCTTCTTAGCAGAGTAATGAAGTCCCACAGAAATTACATACCTTTTCCCTCAGGGAATAGTTCTGCCTGTACCTCACATAGCCAATTTTATACAGCTCTTTCCCTGTAAGACAGATTATTCTATTTAAAGGGATAAATTCTACTGATACTTATACCCCACTAAACTTAGAGCAATTTTCTTGAGGACATTGAAGATACTTAAGATTTATGCAGACATAGCAAGGCTCTGAATGTGATCTATATATTGTTAGCTGCGCTTGTAGTAAGAGTCCTGAAAAACATGGTTACCAATTGTCACATTGAATTTATTATCCATGTTCACACTATCAGTACTCATGACATCAGCAAAGAACATCATTATGCTAAATGTAATTTTTCTAAATCTAAAGTCACTGTGTAGCTGAGATATCAGGGACAAATTCTGAGATCTTCAGCAGTTATTAGATATTTACTTGGCAAACATCACTGCTGAGGTAAATAAAGGTTTTCACTGACCATGGTATGAAGCAAGAATTAAAAAGCATATTTCTTCTGAGAGCATTTAATTTCTAAAATTATCAAAAAAATACATAGTTTAGGCAAGCTTCTGTAATGTCACTTTATTTCTCAAAGAATAAACAAATTGCCATTTTGTTTTTCTGCATGGAAGATGCTCTTTTAATTCCAGATGTAGGAGACATATAAGACATGAATGCAACCTTAATTTCAACCATAATAGACTCTGCATGTTGCCACTTCAATGACCTTTTAATCCCTTGGAGTTTAACCATTTCCTAATGTCTCCTAACAGCCATTTTCTTGTTGGGAAAGCCCTTTCTAACTGATAACATCTAAACAAGCTCATACCTTAATTAGAAAAATTCTCCCATAAATATTTATGTTGCTGTGATTAGGCCATTTACTGAATCCAGCTACCCATTATGAGTTAAAATAGAGTGCCTTGTTTTGAGAAGCCTGGGGCATGACATAGTTTATACTAGGGGACTTTAAGTTGTAATTCATCTAATCAAGTGCCTGACCTCTTGCCTCCAAAGTAGCCAGTAGCTGTTGGAGGAAAATAGCCTTCTGCTGAGCATAGCATCCTCCAGTCTGCAGTTTTGTAGACTGGAAATAAATGTAATACGTATCTAAGCAATCATTTAACTACAGAATAGCCTCGTGCAGTCCTTTTTTTTGCTTCAACAGCAAACATGAAAAATCTGGAAGTGAAAGGGGGCAATTTCTCTTTCTTAGAAGGAAATATGAAATGTTACAGGGGTACCAGAGGACTTCCACCCAAAGGGGTTTACTACTACTTAATGAGGCTTCCATGTCACGTCGGTGCTGATGAGCAGAGTAGTTTTTGCCGGTTGCCGTCAGGCAGCCTGCAGAGAATGGAGTTAGATACCTAGTGTGCTGTCTCCCATTAATAGAGTGATGAGAGATTTAGGCAGCCTGTTTTCAGGGGCTGTTTTCTGGCTCCTGAGCTGTAGGAAGCACTGCAATGGGGCAGTGAGTATGGTGTGTGCTAGCCTTCTTTCGATGAATTTGGAGCAAGACCTTGCCCTAGAGAGAAAGCATTCTGAATTGCTTGGGCTTAGATGACTAAATCCAATTCAGTGCCTGGACTGGGCCTCTGAATGTAGTTTTTGAGCAACATGCATACGATTGTACAAAGAAATTTAACCACGCTGGGGAGCTGGAGCACGACTCTCACACTGCTGAACTGCTAATACTGGCATTTTTTGGCTGTCTCACTCTATCATGCAATTCTTAGCCACAGTTTTGGCAACAAAATTTTCCAAGGCTGGTTTCTGGAAGGAAGGTTGTGCATAGTTGCCCCAATTTGGTGGCTGAGGAGTCTTATAGCACAGACTTGGCTGCTCCTGGCCAGCTGGCTTACATGCATGAGAGCACTGCTGGGCATGTTTAATTTGCAGATGTAATTTCTGACATCTAATGTGCTAATTCCATGTGTAGGTAAAGATCCAAGATCGCTTCAAGACTTCCAACTCCTTCAGCATCAAATGGGAGAAAATGTTCCCTTTTAAGAGATTTTCAAGTAAATTCTCAGTTTCTCCATCCAAAATGTCATTTCTTTCAGGAACAGTTGCCTTCACTAATTCCCAGACATCTGACCCTAACTTGGACTAACACGTTAAAAATGACATGACGCGTTTTTCTGTTTGCCATCACTTATGCTATGCTCATTTGTAAAGATACAATTCTAGAATTAACTCATCCATACTTCAAAGTCAAAACTCCTTTCATACCTTTTCCAGCTGCAGATTTTCATCTTTCCATTTACTTCTCTGGGATACAATTGACCCACATTTAATGTAAGAAAAGTCTCCCTCCTCTAAATGTTGCCTTTGCAGTTGCAGTTACTTAAGTTGATTTACATTATCTTTTATCTTTTTTTTTTCTCATTTCATTTAGTATCTTACCTGTCTTATTCATTGTTCTAGGCACTTTACAACAACAAATTTGCTTTGAAATAGTTAACAAGTAAGCAAGTCTTAAAATACAAGAGATTCTAAACAAACGCTCTCTTCATGCGTTATCTATTGCCATTTATCTACTTCTTGATTACTCTATTTCCTCTCTTTACACACAAAAACAGAGCAAGCAAGCAATGGGTTTTGTGGCTCCACTGTTTATTTCTTTATTGTGAATAGAGTCTTATTTAGGTTACATATTCTTGAACGACAGAACATACTTACATTTTCATAGTATAATTTATTGTCTTGTTCTGGATAACAATTTTTGATGTAAGTATGGTTAATGTTTTAGTTAGTGTCAACTCTAGACTTCCTAAATTTGTTTCATGATTGCCATGTCATGATACTGACCTTGAAATAATAAGATTAGAAAAATAATCATTTTAAGTCTTCTTATGTGTAGTCTGGTTTCTGAAACATTAGGGGTCACATTCTTGAGATTTTTCTTTCGAACCACACCAGGAACTTTCTCTAACAAAAGATAAAAACAAAGCTGAGGCTCTCTGCTGATTGAAAGAAGTACCACAAAGTGATGCTTGAAGAACAACAAAAATAACTGTGAGAGTTGCATTTAACGTCATGGAGGTTGGCTACATTGTCTTTCCCAAGTTTTTGAGCTTTATGCAGGCTTGAAAATCATAAGCATACACCAAAGGAGTTTTCTTGATTTTTAGAGATACTGAGCACCAAAAGCTCTCCTTGACAACAGTTGCCCAGTGCATCTAAAAATAAAGCTATTTCATGTAAATAAGCTGGCCATCATAACCCTTGTATGAAGGCCTGTTAGTAAGGTACAAGTGCTGTGAATAACCTTTCTTTTAAGGCAGGTCTGCAAATAAGGAGAATACAAGTTATGTATTCTCTTCTATGCTTTTTGTTTGCACTGTACTTGTATTGATTTTTAGCAGCTGAATAGTTCCAAAATCTCTTTTCATTTTAAACAATGCTTCCTGTCCCTAGCGGGATTTGCTGAATTTATTCTATCCTCTCCAGAAAAATTCTGGATTCTGATAAATAAAATAATCTGTGCTTGAATTCACAAGTTGGGTCATTTTGCTATTTTTTATTCACCCCTGATCACTGTTTCTGTCACTTAGCTCAACTTATGAGTAGCACCACTGATGACTGCATGAGATGCTTGGAGTTACAAGGTACAAAGTCTTTTTTAAAGCCTTTTACCCCTATAACATTTCAATCTGCCTCAGCCAAAATTACTTTCTCTCTGCTTCTCTCAAGTCGCTTACCACTTGGAGAGTTTTCACCTCATACTTCACAGCAGGACCATCTGCATCACTCAGCAAACCATGAGCTTCCACTGTCCCAGCTTACATTGAGAAAGGACCTATTGTAGCAGATTGGTACCAGATTCCTGTGATTCACCTTTCCATCCATCAATTAACAATGAAAATGAGTAAACTGATGCTAACCTGGCAACAATCATTTACAGTCTTATTCGTGGAGATATTTTTTTAAGAGTACTGAATATGCCAAGGGACTGAATTAGACAAAACATCAACAATAAAGGCTGGTTCTGTTATTTCTGATACAAGCTAAGGTAATGAGGAGAAGCGTTCACCAGTAATTTTCAGAAGCAAGTCATTTCACTGAAATAGCCAGAAACTATTTCTCTTGCTGAAAAAAAAAGAGAGACACTCAGCATACTTGAGCTAAGGTGAGAGTAGAATAGGGTCCTAGAGCAGAGATGGATGAAGAGAGCTTATGTGAAAATATCAATTTCAATAGGAATCTGTGGGAATGTGAGCAGATGTTGCAGCAGTCAATTTGACAAAGGAGATAAAAGAATGGAGGCTTGCCTGAACCTCAGGTTAGTTGCAGCAGCCTCTTTTTGGGACTAGTTGAAATCAACTGAAATTTCTTAGCAAACCTGGTCCTTTGAAATCCAAGCACTTCAGCATTTTCAGCAAGGCCAAAAAACACTGTCAAGATGATCAAACCTTGACATAATATTAGCTTTTCTATAAACATCAAAAAGAAGCACAGAAGACCACAAAAACATCCTTCATGCTGCTTCAACACTTTCAAAGCTGCCATTTGTCAGCCCAATAACTAGTTGGTTGAGACACACAACCTCTGACTAGGGCTACAACCAGAGTTTTGGTTGTATCTGATTTTGTCCAGCATCACCTGGCACTGGAATTATCTGGTGATGTTTGATTATGGGCAACCTGCCTGCTCAAGGGCTAAATGCATCTATTTGATAAACAGAACCTCAGTGTCATCCTCTTTGACGAGCCCAGCTTATGAGCCATGCTCATGGGTCCCAGCACGTCTCAGGGCAGTAGCTACAACTCACGAGCTGGGCAGTAAACTATACTGGTAAGCGCAATTCAGATCCCATGTAACCCTGCAGGAGACTAGTTTAGGAGTGCTCGGTCTCTTCTGAATTGGGTGTTCACACCCAAAGATATCAATCCCAAAGGACACAAATCTGATCTCTGAAGACCCAGCATCTTTGGGTCTTCCATGGTAAAGCTCATGTAGCTGGCCATGGCCTGAGCAGATGTTCCATTTTGTATGCTTCAGTAGTGGTCCCACACTAATCACGAGGCGGGTCCTTTCCTCTTTCATGTGCTGAAAGGACCAATTTAGTGATTTCCCCCTTAGCCTTCCATCCATATCATGTTCCATCTTCTCTTTGGAGCAGAAAAAGGGAATGCTGTCCTTGAAATCAGCACATTATTAAAAACACTGAATCACCTCCACGTTTCACATTTCCATGCCTCATTTTTTGAATTATCAGTGAATTTAAGCTTCAACTGTCCCAAACTCCTCTGGAACTAAAGCACTGCTACAGATCACATCTGTTAACCACCAGGGACTTTGACAATTTAAGAGCAAATTATTCCTCCTCTCCATATGTAACTTAACTAACCCCAATGAGAATATCTTGGCTGACCATTTGAGACCACATCCACGCAGGGGTGATCCCAGAAGGTTTGGATGATGATGCTTAGCAACTCGTCATCCCCAGGTTTAGTTGTGTTTTTTTTTTCTGGTGATAACTGTGAGCTATCCCCCTAAAGGGGCTGGCTCATTTTCAGTGATACAACTATAAAAAGAATGAAACAGGTGCAGAGGACCATGCTCCAGATTTGGGAGTGACAACTATGAAAGCTAACAGCAGGAAATGAAAGGCAATATTCCTGCTGTATATTTTTTGGTTGCCAAGGCTGACATGAGAGTGTCGTTACATGGAGAAAGAGATGAGATTTGCCACTTGGAAGGTCCCTGCCCCATATTATTTTCATTTGTGACATACACAGAAGAGGTCAGAGTGCTTTCCCTTGCAATTTCTTTTATAGTCATCTATGGACCAATGTCTCTAAGTTCAGCTTGCTTTTTGTCAACAAGGGGCATTTTTTCCTATTTCTATTGTGCTGCAGGTCTCTGTGGTTCACCATGAATGCTTTACTGCTGACATTTCTGGCTGATCTGCCTCAGCTTTCCACCACAGTTTTTGCTTGGTAACAGCCATGGAAATAGTCCAGCAGGCAAATTGTGTAGACATCATGAATTCATTGTTCTTCTCCTGCTATTTAGGGCTGTTAATCCCCCTGGCCTCCTGCACGTGAGCAACCCATGCTAACTATCTCAGCCATGGCCAGGATCTCTTCCACTATCACCTAACTGTTTGCTCCCTCAGGGAGGGACTGGACGGACATGCTACAGTCTGACTTCCACACCAGAACCTTCTTGTCTGGTATGTGTCTGCACAGCCCTTCCAAGAGCAAGAGGGAGCAGGAAATGAAGCCTTGCTGAAACTACAACTGCTGCCATTCCCTGCATGACTTCCTCAGTTCTTTGTGAGACTTGGAAGGAGCAAACCAGGACACAAAACTAGCAGAATACTGTCCATAAATCTCTGCTTGTGTCTTGCTCTTCAGTGAAATTGCTGTTTTCCATGAAAGTAACCAATGTCACTGTATCGCCTTTTGGTTCCAGTTCTGCTTTCTGCAACTTGCTCTCACTGCTGACAGCCGAGATGCACAGTCCTCCACAGCTCTGCCCAAAGACCAGGATTTCCTTTATTCCCCCACTGTCCTTTCCTCTGGCAGACCCTCACATCCCAGGCTTAAAGGAGTTAATGTAATGTTTCCCTCAAAAACTTTGGTGGAAACTTAACCTGATGAATGAAGGAAACTTGCAAGGGAAAAAGAACCCCAACAAACCCACAGAACAAAAGCTAATTCATCTCAGTGCTGGGGGCAAGCATATACAGCTGTTTACAGAGATACCAGCCATGGGAATGAGGGGAGGTAGCCAGGATTGACGCGAGGTGTCGAGGTTCAGCAGGTCTGTGCTTGGCCACAGAGGCTCCTTGTCTCCTGCTATCAGATCACCAGGAGCCTGGCTGGAGCGCACCAGGCTGGCACATGGAAAATGGACGCAGAGGTGTCCATGTAGTGTATAATCCAGAGGCTGCACATAGCTGCTGGCTGCTTGCTGATGCCTGTACCAATTCTCAGCGTTCACCTCTTATTCCTCCTCCCGGCCTGGCCACAGAGCTGGCTGACTCCAGGGACCCAGCAGTGCTCAGGTGTGGGCCATGTTTGGCTGCCTCAATCCTCCTACCTCTTGCACTGGCAGTATGAAAGCTGCCAGGCTCCTTTCCCTCTTCCCTGTTTATACTGGATCACATTCACCATCCCCTTGGCTCTGGCATGCAGCCATGTCACAGTCTGGATTCAGCCACAGGTGCTGTGACTGAGCACGGGGAAATGAAAGTGGTCTCTGTTCCCTTCACTTGCAGAGAGGCAGGAGCTTCACTTACTGACTTCCAAGGGTCGCTGTTGTCAGCCCCTCTCTCCCAGCATCCAGTGCAGGGATGTCTCTGACTCAGAAGGGAAAAGGAAACTGGTTTGACTGGCATCCAAGAGAAGGACGCATGGTGGGGAGATGAAGCTCATGTGCTCATGGTGGCAGGAGCTGTGCGTGCAGGACCCGGGGTGTTTATGGAGGGTGAGGAGAACATAGAGGCAAATCTAGATGAAGGACCTCTGTTCAGGAGGAAGATCCAGCTGAGCCTGGGATGAGTGCTGTGCAGTGGCTGATTGCCCCTCTAAGGACAGCTCTGGCTTTCTTGCCCTGAATGAGATGATCCTGTTCTAGCCCAGCAAAGGTGTTTCTTCACCTCAGCAAAGAGAAGTTCAGCCAAGTGGGGCTGGATGCTGGAAAAACCAAAGCCAGTGAGGCACTGCAGGCCAGGAATAAGAGCAAGGCAAAGCCAACATGTGGGACCTCCACCAGGTGTGATTTACCACTTGCTGGGGCCACCTCAGACCTCTTAGCCCACCATAGGTTATTGTATTTCAAATGTAAGACTTGAGGCCACAGTGATTTAGCACATCAAGGAAAGGTTTGGGTCCTGTGACCCTCCAGGCAGAAGAGAAAGTATGTGGCTAGAAGCAACTCGCAGAGTAAGGGGTCAGCATTTGCAGACCCCAAACTGAATCCACAAGGAGTCTGAAGGGTGTCATGGAAAGATCTGGGAGAGGGCCAGGGCAGGCATAGCACAAGAGCTGGGCAGAAAATCTGTTTACAACATGGGGGTATTTTTAAACCCATTACTCAGTGCTGTAAAACCAAACCTCCCACCGTGCTGCTGGTGGGGAGGGGGCACAGTGACAGCAGCAGACAGCAGGCATGAAAGCAGCAAAGCTCTCAGGCGTGTTTGCCCTGATTTTGCAGACCTGGGAGCAGACACACTTCTGCTGTCCACAGGAAGGATGAACTCTGATCTCAGCAGTGCTTTCTGCAGAAGTTGAGAGATGCTGTGCGCATGAACATTTGTTTTGACCTCCCCTTTGGAGGAGCAGTCCGAAGCAGACTGCGGGCACAGGTCTCCCCAGCAGACCCAGTGCTTTCTTTCCCACCATGGCTCACCACCACTCTCTGAGGGTATGTTTAGAAGATAGTGCTTTGCTTTGTGGTGCTGCTTATACTTGCTCGTTCAGTGTAAATAACTGTATTAACTTTACAGGCAGCCCCAGTTTGAACTGACTGAGATTCACGTAGCAAACTGGAACTACGCCAGGCCCACCAGAGCAGAGACCTATTAGCGTGAGGTGGAGCCCGAACAGCTCTCAGGATGGGAGGTCTTTCCAAATGAATGTGATCCCCCTTGTTCTTACAGATTAGTTTTAACACTGACACAATGGCTGCCAAATACTGAATCTGCCAGAAATGTTAACAAAAGGCACTTTGATCTCATTCACTTGTTCTTGTAAGAATGTATTGTATTATTTTGCCTCCTTTGCGGTCAGAAGAAAAATGTTTTGCCCTTGCACATCATTCATGTTCAATAATCTATGTGCTGTGTTACACAGGGCTTCTGCTTTTCACTGGTGCTTGGTTTTGGGCTGCTCACTTTAGCAGTTGCTGCATGTTAGACATTTTTTAAACACTTCAGGGAGGGTCTGTATTTTTTATATAAAAGACTGAGATTTGGGGGCACTTCCTGATGTTCTTATCTAAACAACTGGAGAATTTAATTTTTATTGTATGTGTAAAACTACTTGAAAAATCAGTTTTTCATGCTAGTTATGAAATTCTTGGCTTAGTAGTTAATACAGTTCACATATCAGCTCTTGGCACAAGGTTTACATTTTTCTAACCACATATTTACCGTAAAAAGCAGTTAATATTCACTAATAAAATGATATATTGACAATTATCTAGTAACAGTATTTCTTGCAATGCGTCAACCTCATTTTGTACTGTAAGAAATACAGTATGAGAGTCAAACAGTGTAATTCTCATCTTCAAACGTTGTGGATGTTTATGGAAAATTTAATCCCCCCTGGAAATAAAGAAAGAGGAAACTGTTGATGATGAATTTTGGTGCCAAATCAAAGTACCACATTTGTTTACATACAAAACTGAAGAATAAGATGTAGCATGTTGCCATGAGGAATTGAGCATATTTTGATAGTTTGGCATGACTATGCAGTCAGCAATTATACTGAGGAAGATGCAGATAAACTTGCAAAATAGAAAGAATATTCATCATTATTGTTTCTTGATATTCTAAAAACAATGTTTGCAATTTTATCTCTGAGAAACAACCACATAGAAAATCTTCATCTTCAAAATGCAAAGAACATTCTGTTTTCAAAACAAAATGACTATTTATGCTGTATATCACACTGTAGTTGATCTACTCTCAATCTCATCTTTGAAGGTTAAGCTTCCAACATGTGATTATGAAAATCAAAAACTCATTCCTCCAAGGCTAGAAGTCAGGAAAAATGCATGCACATTTAGCAAACACTACTCCACATTTAGCTAACTGACCAGTGCTCCTTTGTGCAAAGAGAAATTTTGTTTTGACCTCTGGATTATTGAAGATTATGGACAAATGCTTTCTTAACTTCATTATGTCGTTTCTAGGTGCTCTATTTTCATTAGTAAGAACTGGTAGGTTTCTTCTTTCCTTCTTTAATTTGGTGGGATATTTTCACAAAGAAGCACGTTTCTTCCATTTAGAAGTTTATTGTCAAAAGGAGAAAATATTAATAATATGATTTATTATCTATTAAGTATAAAAATCAGTGTAGTATTTAGAATCACTAAGTTTGACCCCAACATGACAACAAGTACATTATTTTAGGCTCTGAACAAAACACTAAAATATGTGAAACTTAGCACAATTTAGAAAATGCTTTGTAATTTCAATCCATAAAGCAGTAATGGTCACCTTCTTCCCTGCTCGTGGCCAATAGAAACCATTACCAAGAGAATTAGCTGAGCTCCTTGAAGTTATCGACTTGTAAAGTTGCTGCTTCAGTAAATTCATTACATGGTAGATGTTACTAAACAGGTCTCTCTTTTTGTTGTAGATTTCAGGGTCATTAAAGCACCAGTTGGCCAGGGTGAGTCCCTTTGCCTGCATGCAGTCCATGCAATGGCAGATACATCTTCAGGATTTCAAGATTCTTTGCCATTTCGTTCTTATCATCTGAAGCACACATTCATGGCAAAAACTTATCTGTCATCCACTGAATAGATGTGTTGCTCTCCTATAGCTGAAAATCAACTGTTCAGAACATTGCCACTAAAGATACCAAACTTAGTGTTGATGCCAGCAATGCTGGATTTGGATGACACAGAAGCATCTGAAAACTGGCATTTTTACCAAGGCAAGACTTGGGAAGGTAGCCAGCCTGTAAGAAATTCACAAGGAAGGGTTATCTGAGATTACCCAGATCATGCAGACCTGGGTATGGATCTCCATAGTTCTTGGGTTTTTGGCTTGCAGGTTGTGCGACCTGCTTGCTCTCAACAATTCTCTTTAAGCACCTTTTGCACTTCTTAGACAGTGACTATCATTAGCAAAATCACTGTACCACAGCACACTCCAGAGAAGATCAATTCTGACTAGCAGCAGGAGAGATGGAGATATCAGCACAGTGGGGAGGAAACAGAGGGAGTAGAAAGAGGGCACATTTTCCTTCTTAACAAAAATCCTTCAAAATGCAGACAGCTTTGCACAGTAATCTATAAATTTCCAGTATGTGTCACACAGTCTCTCTGTTCATGTTGTCAAAGACTCTCTGACAGCTGATAAAATTTAAGGGAAGTGGTAGCTGCTATGCACTACTTGTTCAAAATGACAAAGTGTGAAAACATAATTCAGGAATTCATAGGGGAAAAAATAGCACTTTGCTGTTCTTGAAGTCTGTTCAATAAGATTGTGCAAAAAAGTGTGACTAAGCACCACTAGTAACTAGAAGCTACAGATAGATACCTCACAAGTACTTTAATAAAAACTTGGTTTGATTCAAGCTTTTCTGGCAAGGTTTTAGAGCAAAGCTGAGTTGCTTTTGGCATTGTTCTCTCCATTGGTGCCCTCTGATGAAGAAGAAAACCTCTCACCCATCTGCTTGGGAGAGACTCATACTTGATAGCATTCTTGTAAATTCACATGCTGCTCACAGCTTGTTCCTGCTTGAAGTTTTCAACCTTGCTGGTGTCTTGTTAAGCAACAACTAAGGACACCTTAGTTACATGGCAAATATTTCAGATCAGTGTAGTTTTTAATGTTCAGATGATGGCTGATGCTATTACTCTCTGTCCTGTGCCTCCTTCCAAGAATAAAATGGGGAATGCAGTCACATACTTCTGCAAGATTAAGCAGTATTAAACTCGCAGAAACCTGAATAAACTATTATTTAAATTTTTTGAAGCTTCTCCAAGCATTTCCTGTTTATGCATATACTGGGTCTGGCTGGGATGGGTTAACACAGAGTGTTAAGCAGAAGCATGAGAATTAGTTGTAGCTCAGTAGTTTGAGTAGGTACTCTAAATTAACCTGGCAGGGAAAGATTGGCTGGGAGAAAAGGTAAAAACACTGTCAGATGATTAACTATGCCACTTATAGGGTTAATATCTATTGGTTTTATTGTATGAAAATGCTTTTCCCTTCAAGAATTTTTGACAGGATTACTATCATTCTAAAATCAAAAATAGAAGATGTAGTCACAAAGAACTCAGGCAAAAATGCCTATAATTTAAAAAGTCCAACTTCTAAAATGTTAAGATGCTGGGTTTTAAATTCATTTTACTTCGATCAGTGCTAATTTTCGAACAGAGCCTAAAAACATTTGCAACAGACTGAATTTTACTTGAAACTTTCAATAAAAAGGGTTTGCCCATTTTCCAGAATGGCATTAAGGAGATGATGTTTAAAATATTATTATTTATCTGAGAAGTTCCATATCTTCCTGATTTGGGTCTGGGATCTGAAATAAGTCAGGGCTGTGTGTATAAGATCTTGGCATTAAGAGTTTGCCTTTAGTCATTCCTTGGGAAATTTGCCCAAATTTGATTAAAATATGAAATTATGAAAATTCAGTTTGCTTCTGATAAGAGATCATATGTTAAATGTTGGCACCTGCATTTCACCAAGAATCTCTGTCTAGCGTGCTCCATCATGGGGTGGAAAGGCATTCATTCCCCTGCAATTACTCCTGCAGGAACTTGAAGATGTGTGACCCAGCAACTAAAACCACATGCAAGGAAACTCTCCTGTATGCTCCCACTAGTTCCCTTATGGCTTCCAGTTTCCTGAAAGAGAAGGAAGAATCTGCATTATATTAGAAAGGCTTGCGAGGAATGATGTAAGGAAAGGGGAAGCAGTGGAGGGAACACAGGAAAGGATAAAAACTGGAGAATGGGGCTCAGAAAGGAGCAGAGGAGCAAAACTCCCCCAAAATTCAAACCAGACTCAAGACCTCTGTGCTTCTGCAGGCACCAGCATTGTGTACCTGGCTAATGGGGTCTGGTCATCTTCTTCAACACCTGGCCCCTATAGAGCCATACTGCTACCATGAGTTGCATTTAGTAGCTGAAGGATACACCATCAGCTCCAGTCAGAATGCCACTAATAGCTAAACAGGAAGTCTTCTATGCACAGAACTGCTGCATCTTGTGCTGTATGTGTTTGCATCCGCTAAGTTTCTAGTTTGCAATTACATTAAAGGAAAAGTGATTTTAAATACATTGAGGCTGATGGTTCATCTACTTAAGTACATGCATTTTTGTAACCTACTGTGCTAAGCCGAGTGGAATTTCTGTTTCTCAACATTGTTAGTTTCTCACTGCATCAGGAGAATGAAATCTGAAATTAAGGAAATACTTAGGACTTCCAGTTAACTTCTGAAAGCTTGATGAGTGCTAAAAATATCATGTGGAGCAGGAAATAGACCAACAGGCCTATGGCTCATTGATGTTTTTGTTTCAGTCCTTTATGTATTTTCTAAAGATGCACTGATTGCTCTGCTATATTTATTTTGAAATATTACAGACGAGAAGGAAAAATGATGCTACAGCAAAAAAGAAAATAGCTTCCATAGCCTTCCCATAGCTTAGTGGGAAAGCAAAAATTATCTTAAAGTCACAGGAGATTTATGTATTAATTTTCCAGTGGAAAAAAAACTGTTTAAAGAAAGCTGAAGCATAGCACTTTTAAAAAGTAGCTTATGTAGAGTTAGCTATGTCACCTTGTTTGGTATTAAGCACCTCTTGATTACAGAAATTGTCGATCACATTTTTTTCTTAGACATTAATAAAATTTGAAATAAAACAGCTTTAACCTCATTTTAATGAGGTTAAAGAAATTTAGAATAGTGAGAAATGTGCATCTGATTAAGAAGATTTTTGAGAAACCAGGGATTTGATTCCCAAACCACAGAAACTCATTTTATCCATACGTAATTCTTCTGAGTAATACAGAATTAAACCTGCTCAATGAAGCTGGCAGAGGAATCAGCAATGGGAAAACAGGTATTTATTATGCCCAGTTTCATTTCAGCATGTAGCTTGAGCTACCGTATTTCTGATCCCACATAAACTAGGTAGGAGTGCACAGCTGAGGCTATTGCTCCAAGAAGATTTTTCTACATATAAGCTCTGAAATCAGGGATTGCAATCTATTGTGCAATACCAAGAAGCACCTGGAGACTTTAATTGGATAGAAAATGGACTATTCCTCCTCTTGTTCCCCATCAGTGGTGATTGCTACCTATGAGCACTGTTGGATATTAGAGAAGTGAGGCTCTCTGATTAACAGCTACAGGGCAACACAAACTAAACTCAAAGATCAAACTGCAGACACAAAAAAGGCAAGTGCAGAAGGTACAGCTTAGCTATGAATGTCATGTCCTGGCCCCAACTCAGTGATCAAAGACATTCCAAAACAAGCAGTAAGTGTCTGCAAGCTGCCAAAGAATCTGGGTGCAGTATTGGGAAGAAGATGAAGAACAGATTATACACCAGTAGCAGCTACTCCCTAGTTTGAAGAGGATGGATTTTAAAAAAGTAGCTGGGAAGATATACAGCCTGTTACACATACACACGGATCCTCGAGAATAGCGCTGTAATGTATATTGCGTTGTAGTGCTCCAAGTCACTGTTTAAAGAAAATACAACAAACAGGAGGCTGCAGGGTGGAGTCAGTGATGAAAGAAATGGAGAACGAAAAGAGGAGGGACTAGGAGGGCATCATGATACTAGAGCAGCTTTGAAACCAGGAATCTTCTGCTCTAAAGCTGAAAGCATAAAAAGCCACATTACAAGAATTAATAACATTTGGCACCACTTTCCCGCAATGTCTCCAGGAAAGGAGGGGACACAAACATCAAAATGTGGAGGGAGCTTTCATGTTTGTCCGGAACAAGAGACGTCTTGTTTTTGAAGAGCAACGCCCAGGACTTGCACTTCTCATAGAGCAGTTGCAACTTTGGCCATCGCTCTCTCTCCCTACCCTTCGCAGGAGGATGGAAACAAACTCTCAAAAAGAAAACAGTGAGCTCTGCATGACTGGTTTGCAGCAGCATCTGGTGCCTTGGAAACTGCTTCTTCAGCCAGTTCTCTTGGCTGCTTTGGAGGTATAGTGATGTTCAACTGCAATATGGTTAGGCTTGCTTCCCAGATCATATCTACCCTGGCCTGTGGAGCCTCTGCCTCCAAAGTACTGGAGGTAGATGCAGAAACTAATCAGAACATGTATCTGGCTGGAACAAACTCACACCAGATGGCCATTCAAAATAGCAGTCAGGAGAAAAGTGTCACACTGAACAGATATAAGTCTTATTCTTGAGAAAAATCTTCCCAGCTGCCATTTTCTTCTGACTCATCTTCTAAAAGAACTGTGTTAATTTCAATGAGAGACAGTGTTGAATCACAGATGCCACGTCAGACCAGTTCACTAGGTCCCCTTTGTGGCTGGGGTGATGAGAGTAATTTAGGCAACCAAACGTTTTTGCTTAGCACATGCATATTCTCAGCTTTCTCTTATTTCTAGTTGAATGACTGGTAGAGTAGTGGCTCACCTTTTGAAGCACTAATGCAAATAAAGGTAAAAAAAATACATCAGGTAGAGCTTGCTAACAATAATAAAGAGAAACTTCTTGATTTTCAAAAACATTGGATCAGCCTTACATTAAATGAGAACTTTGGCTTTCGGTGTTGAAAGTTAGAAGTTATTTTAAGCGCAAAGCAGCTAAGATCTTCACAGACTTCATTACGTGAAACAAAAAGTCCTCTGAGCACCTGCACCTGTATGAAATGTTCTTTCAGGTTTTCTGCTCTTTAAAAAGCTTTTTCCCTTGTTATTTCAAGAACCGCCTTTTACAATACTTAAGCCATGATTTCTTTGTGCTGGATAATATAATACAATGTCATGAAAGGTAAAAATAGAACTGGAGGAGGTCTTTTTCATTTCCTGATAATTTCCTCAGCAAACTCTGTAAGGTTTACAGTCATTTCACCAAGCACTAGCACGGTCTGCACTGAGCATATGGTCTGTTTTGATCTTCTTTCAGTTCCCAAAATAAAAAGCTAATGGTCTTTTGTGGATATCTTTCCTCCCCAGCTAGAAAACATATGAAACAAGCTCCATCACTCCTCTTCCTAAGCCCCAGTCAATCTGTGTCATGCAGGAGCAAGTTTCAGTTCTCACCTTAGCCTAGCCGACAGAACACTTTATGTTCCCTTGCTCCAGCTGTTGGACTTTGCATCTACCCATTCCCGCAGGCCACCTGCAGTTCTTTCTATCAGCTCTGACTGTTTTACTGGGGTCAGAGATTTAATTTACAATTTTCTTGTCTGAAGTTTTTAACCACTTTCATTTAAACCCCTCTTTTTGCCAAATAACATCTTCGTGCTACTCAGAATTAAGGGTTTGGGCCAATTCTGTCAGTGGATCAATTCCAACAATTTCCTTAGAGTCCATTAAAATAGGAGGAAGCTCAGGGGCATCTGAGTTTCTTCAGAAATACCAGTCTCCCAAGATTTGTCAAGTTAATTATTTACCGTGTAGACTTTTCTAGGATGTCATCAAACAAACAAGCAAACAGCAGCAGAAGAAAGGTGGCTTCATAAAGCCTCAACAGCACATATGAGGACAAAACTTTTTGTTCTGTTTTTATTAGTTTGCTGTATTTTTCCATGGCGCTGGACCAAGTTATGCAACAAAAGGAAGACTGTCAGCATTTTTAATTTTTGGACTACTGCAGTGCCTTTATTCTTTGGCATCGCTGAGTAAACCTGCTTGATTTTCATACGAGGAGAAAACATCCTGCTTGTAGGTGGTCAAACACCTGCTCCCCAAGCTAGAAAGGCAGCAGCTGTTGTCCTTAGCATGCCTGATTTGAGGAAAGGAGGATGTTGTCTACATATTTTCACAATGCCATTTACAAGGCAAGGCTTGTGGCTTGCTACCAGATGAATTATTGCCTTTGACAGGAGAAATAAAATTTTCATACAAGACTTTGACAGTAATACTCAAAAGGCATTTTTTCTAAACACAGGCTGAGGAAGTGGACTGCCTCGGAAAGCTGAATAAATTTTGTTCCCAAAGCTGCTTTGCTGCCCTCCGTAATAGAAATTACAGAAGTCATACTTTAGATATTCCATATTTCTGTTAAAAAATCAACCATACTGTGTCTGGTTGAGATGGAGTAGGGTACATCAGCGTATTCAGATGTGAAGGTGTTTGGATTCTGTAAGGAGGCTCATCTGGAAGCAATGTATATGTTCCAGTTCTTTGTAGAAAATGCTTAATTCTATTTTTTCACAAAAGCCTTTTCTCTTGAAACTCATCTGCTTAAAATTAGGCATGTACTTGTTTGTCTTTCTGACTTGAGGCCATGCAATATACAGTCTTCTGATGCTGAGTAATTTATGTGCTTGCACAAATCAGTGGGCAGCCAACAGAGGACAGACTGGATATAATAGTTTCGCATACTCATTCTTCTTTTATGGTCAAAAGATCATGGAAATGAGGTCGTACTTCATGCCTTTAAAAGTCTCTTTCTTTTTCCATCATCTATGGAAAATTCAATGGGTTATGATTATTTCAGATTTTTAGTGAATTATTTACATTCCTCAGCATGGAAAAACTGTGGACTTTGCTATCTTCTCTGGTATTTAGAATGAAGGATACAAAGGTGATCACAGTCTAAAACAGTTCCTTCTCTCCTTTCACCCCTTTGAAACATTTTAATGTATGAAAGCTGTGTAAAGCCTGAAGAAGCCCTAGTCCTGTAGGAGAGCCAAAGACTAACAAGAAAGCTATGTGTCTTGCCCTAACTAGCAGAAATGGTTCTGTAAAGGAAGAGCTGCAGGACTTTAAATGCACATTTCCAAGTCCCTCTGAGACATAAGATGATGTGCGTTGAACTAAAATGCTCTTAGAAATACTTCTTGTTGGTCTTAACTTACGGATGGGCCTTCACATTTGAAGCAGCTGAGCTATCTTGTCCTGTTAGTGTACGGAAAGAGTTTTTCATATCTGTATGAAAAGTGTAAGAGCAGCCTGCATCCTTGCTAAATCACAGAAAAGATGTGTTAAATGCAGTAATACAGAACATTTACACAGAAGTGAAATATGCAATGGAAAAGAGGTAAAAAAAAATACGCGGATGAATCCAGCCTGGTAAAATCTCCATTTCCAATCCTGATCTGCTTCCTTGCCTTTTATCAGTGCTTGTGGGTTATGCTCAGGGTAAGGGAAAACCCTTTGCTAGGTAAAGCAGGCACTGAAGTACAGGTCTTTCTGAGGGTTACTTACCAGGTCTCATTCATGTTTCAGCAGACCATCCTGCAGCACACAAGAGCTGTGAAATTCCAAAGGGTTGAACCCAGTGTGGGTCCCCCTGCAGGGTCCAGGGGTGGCACAGGATGATTTCTGGAAGTCAGTGTGACTTATGGTTCCATCATGGGGAAGACCCAAGCCCCCTCCCCAGGCATATTGGCAGGAGAGGGCAGGGATGCCTGCCTGCATGGAGTGCATGGGCTCTCTCTGGGAAGCAGTGCCTGTGGGCAAAGGTTGCCAGGCTCAGGAAAAGCAGCCATAAGCCAACTCCTGCCTTGGCAGCTAGAGCAACACCAACACAGCAGCAAGGTGAAAGAATGAGTAAACTGGCAGGATGTGTTAAAAAATGAATTGCCTCAAAACTTTTGCATGTGTTAGGACAGACTGCTGATTTTAGAACCCTGCTAATCCTTCACTTGTAATTCACCGCTTATTTCTACCTCATGCTCGCTAACAGTGGAGACCATTCATGTTCATTTGAAGTTCTTCCTGTAAACTGCATGTTAAAGAATTCTTGAATTGCATCTCAAAGCCAAAGGAGGAAGGAAGAGGCAGCACCTCTCAATGCTTTTGAATTTAGAGGTGGGGGTCAGAATTGCTGCTAAAGCCAGAGATAACTAGAAAGATCATGAGATTTATGAAAAAGATGCAACCATTTACACCAACCAGAATAAGGGCTCACCAAATTGCACTGATTTTCCCATCTAAAATGACAGTCAAGCATGTGAACTGAAGAAATGCAACTACTGAACGATTCTGCCCTCTCAGCCCCGTCCACACATGTGAAGGCTATGTGTGATACTGATACGTTAATGCCTTGTATGTGCCTCTGGTCATGAACAGAGCCTCTAACATGGCAAGCAGGAGAACATCTGAACCAGGCTGACATCAGACTCGACCACAATATTTGAGTTTTATGAGCGCTAGCAGAACAGACAATGGTCTCTACCCTTACTTTAATAGTTTCCTTAAAGTCTGGGAAACTATAGAGAAAGTAAACAGCAAGGTAATTAAAACATATATCGCTTAATTTATTGTTATGGATGGATGATTATTTTGGACAAAATATTTTTCCTTTAGAAAATTTCTGTGCTTTGAAAAGAAAAATATCAGTTGCAAATAGTAATATTTCTCAAATTATTTACTCCCAAAGTCTATTTTAAAAAACTTCAGAATGCTCAGTTTCAATGTTTTTAATATAAAAATTCATCTTTGGTTCAAATAATTTTTCAGACATTCAAATTAATCCTAGTAAAACTGTAAATGAGAGTCAGAATCTAAATGAGACATCTACAAATTTTGACATATGAACTTTTAATAAACCAAAATCCACATTTTATGTCTTATTCAATAGATTGTTGGAGTGAACACGTGCAAGAGTTTGATTCTTCATCCTGATTCAAGCTAAAAATTTTTGTTCAAAGACCAACTTTCCCAAGGAAAAAAATACAATTTCCTCATCAGCTCCATGCCTCATGAATCTTAATTTAACAAGTGTATGATACACTGATTTCTGTCAGCAGATCACAGTGAGAATGTACTGTGGTAGAAATGAGCCCCATCTTCTATTCTGAATTACCTTAAGGAGCTCTGTTAATATAATAGGCTTGTGGGCATATATTATACAATGACACGAGGCCTAACCTTTCCCTTTCAAGCAGTTTCTCATTTCCTGACTTCAACAAACATAAGAGAATATCACATGGTAAAAGAATGCTGTGAAAAGTATATTGAATCATCTGGCAGTATTTAAACCATGAGATGACATTTTATTTTGCTTATTCTACATGGAAATTCCTAACATCAGCTCTTGCTCAAGTACATCAGTCCAGGCTCTGCTGTTTCTTTTCAGACATTCCTTATTCCTCTCTTCTTGTTCTTGTTGTATCTTTTTATCTCTTAGCTGGAATGTGGATTTTTGTAGATGTCTGAAAGGAGATAAACACCCAAATTGCAAGCTTTTATTTTTTCCTTCTGAAAAAAAAAAAAAAAACAACCGAATACAGAGAATGTAACAGGTCTCCTTCTATTTCTTTAGTTTCCCCCCCCCCAGTCTAGTTCAGACATAGACAATTCAGTGTGTTAATGGCAAGTCCTCTATCGCTGTCCTAATACTTCAGTTATGTTCTAAGAGAATCTTCAATAGATAAGTGTCAATTACATTATATATGTTTAAATAGATTGATTTCTGGCAAAGTGGCCACTATGCTCTGGAAGTTCTATTTAAAACCATGGTGGTTCTTAGCCCATGCTGCTCATGCACCTAAATCTGACCATTCTCATAAGAGCTTTCTTGGAGAAGGTCCAGAGCTCTCAACGCCTTGAAGAGCTGAGCCCCAAACACAGGGTTATTTCCCAGAAGAGGCAGCACTTAGTAAAGCAATAAAAGAAACAATCCAGGAAAAAAGTATGCTATAGTATGAAAAGAAAAGAAAATTAACAAAGCACAATAATACACCAGTTGCATACCTCTAGAGACATGTAAACAATATATTACAGCCAGCAAGTAGCAACTGATTGCTGGTATTTGAACCAAAGGAGGAAGACCGCTGTTAGCAGCGGGGGTCTTAAGACACCACATATGTTTTCATGGATTTAGAACCCAGAAGGGCTATTAGATCTTCTAGTTTTACTTCCTTCTTAGCAGAGACCATAAAAATTTTCATGCTCCTCCTTCCATTCAGTAATGACTTGTGTGCTGGCAAGAGCAGTATGTTCCCTAGAGGCACCTTCAGCCTTAGTCTGAAAACTTTGAGAGGGGAAGAAGTGGGTCTCTTAGCCCTTACAGTCTTGTTACAGTCCATCCATTCCAGCAAAGGTTTACTAGCCCACATGCACTCCAACACCAACATTATGTTATCCAGTGACATATAATTATACATGACAGGCTGTGATTCATTGCTTGCTTCAAGTGTTCCCAAATGTGTCTTGGTTACACGCCACTGCTGACGATGACAGCAGCTCCCAGCTGGACAGGACACTCCAGCAAAGCACTACTTCACTGCAGTGCACATAATGCAATTTGGGAAGACTCAGCCCAGCTGAAAATTAGTTAGTGGCAGCTACAGTACCATCATCCATAGTTTCTGTCTGGAGAAAGTTAGAGACATGGGAATATCAGGGAAAACTTCTGTTTACCTCAAAAAGATTGATTTCGAATTCTCCATAATCACAAGGGAAATCACTTCCTACTTCAGCTGACTCCAGGGAAGACACCTCAGGGCTAGGTTTACTCAAGGAAAGGGGGAATAAGAGATTACTGCATTAGATATGGCATTTGATAGGCCAGAGCACCATGACCCTACCGTGTTCTTTAGAGTAGTTCCCAGTGAATTCAGGGATTGCAAAAGTGCGTATGAAAAATGCTTTTTTTGAGTGTAGATCTTACAGCACTTAATTTCCACCAAAGCGGAAAGAAACAGCTCAGAGAGGAGCACGTGACTGTTTATTCTATAAAAGAACTTTGTGGTAACGATGCATTCAAGGTTTCTGGAAGGAATTTTCTTTCTTCCTTTCTTTCTTCCTTTTTTTTTGTTAATAGTAACTCCTAAACTCACAAAAGACATGAAAAGACTCTCTGTTTCATTCTAGGCTATATAAAGTAGAAGCCTCAAAACACATTTGTTCATCAGCATATGAATAGCCCCTGTATAAGGTGCATAACCATGCCTAAGTTTTGTTGTAGATGGGTCTTATTCCTTCTTTTTCAGTAACAAGGGAATCAATGTAATCACACCTGTAAATGTGTACTTTTTATCTTGGAGGTGTAGAACTCCTTCCAGTTGGAGAAGAAAGGTTTTTCCATGAAACTAAAAGGGGGAATAATGCTTATGAAAACTCCTTGGACTATGAGACCAAAGAGTGTCCATTCCATAAAAAACCCTTTCATGGTACAGGTACGCGCACATCACCTCCCAGTCTGAAATTATGTTCCACCTAATCCCCGTTTTTGCAATAGCGCAAATTCAGAGTTTGCCCCACTCTAATAAATACCATTGTGATCTATGTATGTGTAAGAAATTGTAAATAACAAATGGAAACAACGGCAGCAGCTAAAGAAGTCCTGGCCCCTGGGGAATTTTCCTGAAAGTTGGACAAAAGGTTTCATAGTTTCTGTACAGTGCATATCAGAGTAAAGTATAAGAAACAGTCAGCTCTCAGAAAGCAAGTGCAGTCTTTCTGAAGAGCAAAAGGAAGGTAATAAGGAAAAAAGAAAATTGACTCGATTATTTCAATGTATTATTTGACATTTTGCTCACAAGAACTCAGTCTCAAAGCCTGGTCTTCTCTAATGCTCGGGTTCTATTGAGCTATAGAGTTAAATGGGTGCTCTGCACTTTACAGTAGTTACAATGCCTGTTTCAGTAGTGCAAAGAAATTTGGAGGTTTAGGTAACCCTGCCTGACTTCCAGTCATCCTAGTAACAGCCCAACAACAACCATGCAGTGTCTGTAAAACATCCAGGAGATGCCAGACAAATTCTCTCCAAGGTTTTTCCAAAACAAAAGAGAATCTTTAAAGACATTTCATTATCCATAAACAGTTCTAAGACAGATAGCAATTTAAGGAAGCCAAGCAACTTCAGAAAGAGTGGAAATTATGAATTCATGCCCAAAATTAAAATAACTTTAATAGCCTTACCCTTAAAGAGGAATTAATGAATGCTGTTTCACATCTTCAAATAAAGCTAGACTCTGGCAGATGTGAGATAGATTACTATATATGACATAAACAATACTTGGTCTTTTATCCTGGCAGCAGAGAGTGTACATCTCTGTACTTGAACAAAAGACCATTTCTATCTCAGCAGAGGATGTAAACAGTCCCAGTCATCAGTCGCACTCCAGGAACCCACAGGAATACCTGAGCAACGTTTTTACCGAACCCTGAAAACCAGGCTAAGGGGCAGGCAGGGGGGAACATGACGGTGAGCCCAGGGCACAATTTGGCCTGAACACCAGTATTCATCAGAGATGTTTGCTTTTGTGTATGCTGAGGACTGCCAGCCCCTGCCCAGCTGAGCTCTTCTAGCTGTAACTAGGAGACTGCCTCCAACACGCTAAAAATACATCCCCTGTACTGGTTGGTGACAGCTTGTTTGCAAGTAATGGAGGGGACCCTGGATGCTGCTGTACACTGACTTCAGCAGAGGGGGGAGATGGCCAGAAGCAGAGTCTGCACTCCCAGCACGGGTGCATATGGATGCACTCAGCATCCCACCTTGTCCAGGGCTGCCAAAGCCAGTCCCGCTCCTGCCTCATGCACAGCTGCCCTCACACAGGTGCTTCTGATCCAATCACGACCACCACTGAGAGGCTGCATCTCCTGCCTTCTGCAGCCAAACAGGACAGAGGAGACCATGCAGAGCAGGAGAGACATGAGGCAGGACCTTAGGGCTCTTCCTCATGGTAAAAACTCACCTGGTGCCAACCAAATTTTCCTTACAGCACCAGATTTGACTCTCATGAAGCCCAGCTCTCTTTGCTATACTCCAGGTCACTTGGATTGAGCAACTGGAGACTAGAGGGGACATCCACCCCTGCCCTCACCACTGCTATCAAGATCCAGGCAACACGAGGACTCTGTCTCTCCATCAGTAAGCTGAAAGCAGAGCCCTGTGGAGCCCTGTGTCAGCCATACATCCCATTTCCAGCCAAGTACATAGGTGATCAAAGCTGATTTTTTTGCCTCCAAACTAGCCAGGGCAATACTGTGAGGGGAGCTGTACTGTGTGTGGTCAGGAGTAGGAGGAAGGGTTCATTTGGGTCATCAGCCAGGCAGATGCACTTTGCTCACACTAGAAACACAGTTCTGAAGTGAAAATCATGCTAAAATGTATGCCAGAAGACAGAGGCAATTTTTTGCCAATTATTCCCTGTTAGTGCTGCCATGTACATTTTGCCAAGCTAAAGGCAAGACCTAGGGTAACCAATCACAGGGCTCTGCACAGAGATTTCACTGTCTCAAATTTCTGCAGATATCTGCGGCTGTTCCTACATTCCCATCCACATACCAAGCACACACCTTTGCAACACAGCCGTATTTGGTTTGGGAACTGTGCTTTCATAGTACAGCAGGAGCCTTGGGCAGAGGAGCTGCAAGGAGATGTAACCACAAAGATACATTTGATGAACTGGATCTCTTGCACATACACATTTATGGTTAAACTTAGGAAAAAATGTAATTTTCTTTAACTAGAAAAAATCTATACCTCCTGTGTAACATTAGTATCCATGGAGATACAGCACCAAAAGCTGTTCTAGTGTTGGTTTATGACACCTTTGTTCAAAACAGCAGAGAAGCGCAATCACTAATACCAGTTTAGTTGCTTTGAGATTAATAATGTACCACATCGTTCTGCGCACATGGATGCACACAGCCACAAAGGCATCTTCCCCTCCTTCTCCCTCTGTTCTCGGGACTTTGTTCTGCATTTAATTCTCATTAGTATTAGTATCAATAATTCTTAATATATCCTCTTACAGTAATCAATGGAAGTTTAACATCAATCTGTTTCAGCATTTCAGCTATTGTGGCACCCTGGAATGAGCCTGGCAGCATTTGGGTGGGATCTGAGTTTGCAGGAAGACAAAAACAAGTCTGCAAAGAGGGAGTAGGCAATGGAACACCAGGTAATTATTTAAAAGATCCGAGATTGCATGCATTTATTTGAGACACAGTACTGAAACAAGGGAGGGGCCTACTTAGTGTTGTCTTTCCTTTTGTATTTCCTCTAATTTCCTGATCCCTTCAAGCTGTTAGTCATAAGAAGAGCTTTATTAATGTTACTGTAGATATTATAAAGGAAAAACAAATAGAGTGACCTGATAGAGCAGGAGTTGGCAGAAGTTTGAAAAGCCTCCCTGTTGTTTTCCCTTTGAAACCTTGGCAGGCATACAGTGTTCAAACCTGCTCCTGCACCCTAGCTGTCATTCCCCATCCCATGCCGGCTACCTTTACGATACACCAGGTATGGTCCAGGGATTTTTATGACTTTCACAAAGCATGTTGCACAACCTGGAGACAAAACAGAAAGAATACCTTAGCTCTTGTAGACAGTTTTGCAGACAGCGGTTCCCCCAGACAACCACACCACTGTTTACAGTAAATGGTATCACCTTTTAATCAGGTATTCATCTGAATCAAGACTGGAGGCCGCTTCCTGAGGTCCCTCAGCAGTGCAGAACCTTCTGCCAGCACGAGTTTCATGGCTGGCTTCCATCTAACCTGTTGGTAACCAGCTGCTATAATGTTGTTTTCTAATGTACCGAAAGGCTCAATCTATCCCAGGCAAAGCTGTGTTTGAAAACACCTTCACTTTTCTCAAAGACTGGACATGCCCTCGATCCTTCATCCTTAAATGGACAATAGAAAACTTTTCTTTGATTCTTTGTATTTGAGGTTAAACGAGAAGGGGTCTAAAAAGCACATTTGAATTGTATGTATAAATCTAACTGGTTGCCATTTTCAGCCAGATTTGCCAGGGTGACAGTAAATATCTCCTCCTACCCTTACTGTCAGTGCTGAACTCAGTAGTCCTTCTTGTGTGGTCAGGTCGACCAAGTTCAACACCCATTATAGAAACTGGTTGTCAACTCTTTGTTTGTACAGCTGCTTGAGGTTTGTTCTCCAGTGTTCTGGGGGTTGAGTGCTTTTTGCTGATGACCTGTGAGTGCTAGCACCTTGTCTTCATTGGGAGTGTGGGAGGATGCTAGCTGCATGCTTCTGCAGATGCACTTGCCCGATGGGCAGCACGGAGCTGCCTGCTACACTGCTATTGCCATTGGTATAGTTATAAGATATAAAAACTGAAGATTCACCTAAGATGCTTGCAGAAGTCTGACTGGGGAACAGAGATGCAGAACAGAAGATCCTTAAAAGGTTCAGATGATGCTTCTAGCAACACTCTCCTGTATTCTTTTGTAGACTCCATAGTTGAACCTGTGTACACATGAAAGTGTACTCTAATGCATAATGTTTAATAATATTCTTGGAATAAGTGTCACCAAGACACATTAATTTATGAAAAATATAATTTCCCATATGTTGCTGACTCCTCCAGTTTTTCACTTAAAATTGTGTATACATATATGTGTGTGCATATATATACATATATATATATGTAAAAGTTTCTCACCGTCTTTTCTCTACTTTTTAATTTGAGCCCTTCCCATGTTGGTGTCCCTCCTGTTTCCTATTTCCTTTTCAATACTGTCTTTGTATCCAGCTGTAACACAAATCATCCTCTTCCCAAATCCTTTCAGAGCACTTTGTGTTGTGTGTAGGATTGGGGTTTTGGTTGGTTTGGTTTTTAGCATGGTCATTAGGAAGCCTGAGTACCTTCTGAGCTCCCTTGGTAATGACTATAAAAATCTCTGAAGCTGTCTGAGGTGGGCTCATCCCAAGCCTTTTCCCTCACTCAGAGCCTGAAAACCTTATATGCATTGCAGAGGTAGTGACCCTTTCTTCAGCTGTACACCCATTAGCAATATCTGCTTAAAGAAGCAAAGGCAACTGGGCAATGCATTCTTGAGTGTAGGGTTTACACACCCTTGGTAAATCACATTGATGTCTCCTTTTCAAACACTATCCTTGCAACATTAAACACAAAACCAGCTTTCCTTTGGCAAACAGCATGTACCTGTAATTTCTGAAATATATAGTCATCCATGCCTCAGAGTAAAGCTAAGGGGTCTTTGTAGGAGAAAACATTTGAGAAGATAATTATTATAAATAAAGTGACTGGGATATCCTCCACATACTCAAAACAAAACAAAAACAATCACACAAAAAGAAAAAACCACAAACCAAACAAAATTGAAAACAATCAATCAAAAAAGCCCCCAAAAAACAATAAACCAAAACAACCCCCTTGGGGTGAGTGAGTGTCCAGATGATGCTTTTTTTATCCATATTACATAACACAATTATGCAATGGCTGCTGCCATCTCACCAGCCATATACTGGACAGCAAACAAATACCTTGTAGTGCTGGTCCCCTTGGGGCCAACCATGTCTGTCCTAGCAAGTAAGACCCCACACCTATGACTCGGGGATGTGATGAAGGGAGGGATATATTATACACCGTGACAGCCACACTGAATTGGTGTTGGCCATGACTGATTAGGCAAGGAACTGTGTCATTCCTTGTCTTGAATAACTTCTCTTATCTTCACCTATATTTTATTTTATCCCTAAAAGAAAACAGTGGAGGTTTGTAGATGGCATGGAGCGCAGTTGACTATCCTACTTCAAGCAGCTGCAATTTCTCATGGTCTAATTTTAACTGAATCGCAGTGCACATTTGTAATTGAAACCAGTCATTTTACTTTTAGGAAATCCTGCCCTGTCAGGACTGAACATCTGCCTTAATAACCCTCAAAATGGTCTTCACATCTATGTAAAACCACCCTTTCCTCTGCCTTTTTACTGTTTTTACTGTGTCTTCCCAGCAAAAAAAACACTGGTTTCAAATCCACAGACTTAAGTCAAAAATATCTTAAACTATATGTAGGTTTTTGATTCATGTGGCTCTACTTATTACTAAATATTTTTATCCCAAATCCATACCATTTCAATAAAGGAATATGACTAATACATACAGGTTATCGCCAACATCTGTCATGCGAAAAATGAATTGATGAACTCACCCATAGTTTGTATGATTTTCTAATACACAAGCCAAGTTTCAGCTTTCAAACTAAGCAGAGATGTGCCAAACATCATCTAAGTCTGTTAAGCAGCATATGTTGCACACTTTTTTGTTTTTAATCCCAGAATCTATCTGTGATGTTAAGTGATTGACTTAGAAGTCCCATTCATAGAAGCTCAGTTACTCACCTGCTGCTTATGAAGAGACTCCCTTTGGCTTTCCAGTTCTCAGCCTGGACCAAAGGTTGCAGACAGCTCTGCCGATGTTTATAAAATACTAGTGCATGATTTGGATGTTCTTGGAAGTAACATGACCCAAATTATCCCCAACTTTTGCTGACACAATTAGGTTTTTAAAATCAATCCTTCATTTATTGCTTTATAGCAAAATCCAGAAAAAAACTTAAAATGCACAAGACATGCAAGCTTAGCAATTTAAGGCAAAGCATGGATATTTGCATACTCAGTCCATGATAGTTTATATCTTTAAAAATAATATTGTATTTCAGTATAATATTTCAGTATTATAATTTATTTTTCAGGTATGAAACTTGCAAAGGGAGCTGGAAAAAAATCCAAGAATAGTAGCAAAAGAGTAAACAGACAACTATGCGGTGATTTGCATTTCTGTTCAAAATGTTAATGTCAGTTATATGAAGTTAATTTTAAATTACAATAAACACATTTCAATGCAAAGATGTTCTATACTATATTTCTGGACAGTAATGTTTTCAAATACAGCTAAAAGGACTTAGATTATGAACTTGCAGAAGCATCAGGGAGTTTAAGAAAAACAACATATGGAATCACATTTTCCATTTGCACTTTTAATCACAGATTACAGCAGAGTACTTGTAATGACAATGATGCTACCCTGAGAAATTCTCATTAGGATTTAGAAAACCAGCAATGCTTTAGTCTACAGAAGCACCAAAACTGAAAATGAGTTTTACTTTGTTCACCACAGCAAGAAAGGGTTGGAAAAGCCCCAAGGAAAATACATGTGTATTCATAAATCCAAATTATATGAACTGAAACAATTAAGCGGTAGTTTAGGAACACTAAGTCGAAGTGCTACAATGGTGTTGCAATGCAGATTCATTAGTTGGCATTAAGCTTCAATTAATCATGTTGAGGGACCAGCCTCCACCATTAAAAATTATGTATATCCCTTTATCTGAATTACTGCTTGTTCTAGTAACAGTCCATCCATGCAGATGGAAACTATCCATCTGGCTTTTGACAAGCAATTCTTTTAAGAGTTCTCTGATTGGTCAACATCAAGTGGGAAGGTTCAATAATTAAATATGTATTGATTAGTATAGCCATGGCTACATTTGCTGCTGTGATATGGATGGGGGTAGGAAAGCCTTCCTATTGCCCATTTGGATTTTTTTCACTCCCTAGGAGAGTACTCTACCATCCTCTGATACCTATTCATTGCTTGATAATTGAGATGGGCAAGTACCTGCACGCTACAATTAAACCTAAGCTTTAGCAGATGCTGGAAATTTGGGGTTAAAATGTCCATCTGAACATTTCTGTCTTTCCACATGTTTATGTGAAGGAAAGGGAGGACATACATACAGGTCTGGGTGCCGTAGAACAGGCAGTGACAGAAAAACAAATGGAGCATGAAATTAAATTTTAGAACTTGTGCAGTGTTTTCTACTGCAATGATAGTCAGGTAATGAAACTCCCCAGGTTCAAGGTATCAAATGATTTCTATAACCCCAACACACTTCATCCTGGAACTCAGCCAGCTAATGATTAAACTTTCCAAAAGATGATCCAGGAGAATGCACATAGATTTGACAAGTCAGGAGTTTGAAGACATTTCAGGCATTGAGATAGGCTGGACATGTCTAGTCCTCAAGCCAAGGAGCATCATTCTTTTTCAAAGAGACAGGAATACTATTTGCTGATCAGGGAAAACATGTTTAACACCATCACTGGTGGAGCCCAAACAGGGCATTCAGAAAAAGGAAAGGGCTCTCCATTTCAAGGTTCACATTCTGATTTGCATGAGAATGAATGAGGATTTCTTTTTTTGTCTTTCAATTTTAAACTACTACTTTTTAAAATACTACTTCTGTGAACTTTTACTCAGCTCTTGGTTTTACTCTGTCTTTGTTCCCCAGTCAGCATGGTTGCATACCAGAAGCAGGACATTTTTTAAGTAGCCTTCTATGAGAAGATTCAATACAGCTTGAACTTTTCTGTTTTATTCAGTTTCAGGTCAGGTAGTTTTCCACAGGAAACACTTCTAGCTACATGATCCAGCCACTCAGACATCTTCCAGTGCACACACAGCTTCCACTCCATCTTGAACTTCTAATTTGCTTTATTTACTTTTTACTAATGAGAAACAGAAACCTTTAACACATCTTCATTAAATAAATTTTGAGAGAAATGTGACAAATATAAAGGCAAGGAACCATAGCATATCTGATCCAGGATAAAGCAAGGGTTTGTTAAAATACTCATCTTTTTCATATAAAAGTTCAGGCTTTATTTGTTCCTTGCATTTAGACCATCTTTTCTCAAATAGCTGAAATGTTGTTCCAGCAGATAATAAATCAGTGTATTTCTCTTGATTCTCTTGTCTGGTTGATCACATTCTTGGTCTGGTATTTATTCTTGCAACTAGAATGATTTTTTTGCCCAGAATCAAGAAACTGAAATTGCATCCTTGTTTGTCATTACTGAAAAATGCAGCAATTAGAATTCGGCTTTTTAAATAGTGACTTTTTCTCTTCCTGCAATTTGCAAAGCATATCCAGCAAGTTTGGGGTGATGTAAAGTGATGCACAAATAACTTCTGATCTGGAGTCTCTCATATGCCATATTTACTGTCTCCAAGGGATTAGGTTCC
>JASSUY010046555.1:0-23687 GCA_032466535.1 Forpus xanthops | reverse complement strand
TTTTTTTTTTTTTTTTTTTTTTTTTTTCCTTTTGTGTGAGGGATTTGGGGAGAATGGGAGGTGGAAAGGCAGTTCTATTTTCACAGTACAGCAGCTATAAATCTGTTTTCAACCTTCACTAAAACTGTACTGTGCAAAGGAGCCAGTTACACCTATGGCAAACCTTTACACCATGTTTGGGGAACTTAGAAGACATTGCAATAGTGTTGTCTCAAAGATCTCTTAATTAAAATGTTGTGGAAATTCCTGGTTTCTCTTGTGCTTCGATAAAAGATGGGGGAAAAGAAAATTTGAGCCAGTTTACATGCTTGCAGGACTTTGCTGCCATCCCATGGCTGAGTGCTGAACTTTGGTCCAGAAATAGCATCCAGTTGAAACAGGGGCCTTAATGTCTCCACTCGCAAACTTCCAACTCGCTGCTTTTCTCAGTCACTGCTTCGGACACTTGTGTCATCTCAGATACTTGTCCTCTGACTTACTGCAGACTGTCCCTAAGGCCAGATCTGTGCTCAAAACTTTGGCCACCATAGCTTGTAATTCTTCTATCAAGAAGCTATGCTAGAAGAAGTTCCTATTGTAACTGTGGTTGTATTAGTGTAACTGCTTAGATAATATAGAGCACACATGCCTGAAGAATTGCTTTACTGATAGACTGCAGTCACAAAGCACACCAGCAAAGTTTTCCATACCAAAATCCTGTTTTATACACTGTCTGAGATAAGCTGCCACTTAGAAAATGAAGAATCATTGTGTTGCAATAGCCTGGATATGAAAAACCTGGGATAATGAAGTGCATCTGCAAAGCAGGCAGTCAAAGCAGAGAAACAGGCTGCAGAGTGGAGAGATGTCCTACATTCATTCCAGTAAAGTCCCAGTACAGCATAACATTGCGTGGGTGCATGTTCAGCCTGCAGAACCATGTTCCCTTTATGCTTGTTTCTAGATACAAGCTGTGGCATGTGGACCAAGCTGAATGACTATGGTGCTTTCTGGTACCAGTACCCACGAGTTCTTCTTCACCCTGGAGAAACAATTTTTGTCCCATTAGCATCCATTTAAAGTGCTGCTAGGTTCTTTCTTCATTACTGAGATGTTACTGACAGTTTACAGAAGTCCTTTTGTTAGCTCACCATTCTCAATGGAATTGAACTTTAGACTGCTTGGTTTTGCTTTCAAGGTTTTCATGGCCTTTCTCCACCCAGCCTTTTGTCTTGTGTTTGCTATTTGAGATGTACTCTTGGCTTTACTGGATGGATGATGCTAGGCTCCATCTGATAAACAAGCAGCTTTCCTTTTGTGCTTAAAGAGTTTCCAGAGTGGAAGGCAGGACGCACATGTGGAAGCAACAGACTGCCTTGAGAGAAATTTAATTATTTAGAGTATGCCAGAAGCATTGTTAGTGTGCATTCATTCCTGCTACTCAGCTGCGCTGGAAATTTGTTGCTAAAAGCTTGACCAGTGTGAGTTCAGATAAATAATGTCAGTTTAAATGTTCTAATTTAATTCAGGCTCAACTATGAGAAGTTGTTGTTTAAATAATACATACTTGAATAGCTGTTTCAGGGAAGATCTAAATTTTGCCTTCCCGTTTATGACAACAAAGCAGAAGAGTGTCAAGAATCAATATATGCAGAAAGTATACTGGTAAAATGGCTGTTATATTAATGTCCTCTGCTGCTCTGGAAGATAAATACTTGAAACAGTAGCATATTCTCCTGAAAACTTAAGTACTGTCCCATTTAAGGTGAATTAGTTATTAGTTTCGAGTTTGTTTTTTTCTTCTGTCTGACATACGGCTGGAAGAATTCTTAAGCCAAGATCTAAAAGAAACTTACTTTGCCCAGACATCTGTTGTCTAGGAGTTTTTTTCACAAGACTAAAACTGACGTTCAGTAAGGATAATGCACAGAAAACTAAAGCCAAAAGCTGCATGAATGTGAAAGTAATAGAGTGTAAATATGGAATGATTGTCTCATGAAAAGAATTCATAATTTTTCTTGCTCTGCTGCTCAGGCCTTTGTGACCTGTCTAGTTCAGTAAGTTATAGTGTTTGCTGTTTCCATGCTGCAGTTATACAGTAATCCAAGACTGGGGATTTTATTGTTACTAAAATAATTAAACCTAACAGTAATTGTGAATTGATTTCTTAGTGGTACTTGGAGTCAATTGTTCCTGTGACATGAATGATTCCTGTTATAGTTAGCTTTCAGGAGCTTGCGTAAATAAGCAGGAACATAAGAACAAACCAGTTAATTGGAAATTTCCATTCATTTGCTGTGTTAAGTGCAGAACTCTGAATAAAAGGCTTTTTCCTAGATAAGCTGCAAGTCTGGTAGATAAATGAGCACACTGATTTTTATGTGTGATTTTCATGGCACATCATCACATGGTGATAATTTTTCCGGTTTGCTTTCTGTGAGATAATCAGTAAGCATATTTAATGAGCACAATGTATAATGGAATTTGGATTTCCAGTTGCTGAACATGAGACAGTACTAAAGGAAAGCATCTCTCTGCAAGCACTGTTTCTTCTTCTCCACCAGAAGGCACTGCCTCCCTAAATTCAAAAGCAGCTGCATTTGATCTTTTAAAATTTAAATTTATTTCCTGGGGATGTACTGAATTGGTGATGGGGGTCTCACAGTCTGTATTTGAAGTATGGGTTTAAGCTTTTCTCTGGACTAAGGCACTTTTTTTCCCCAAGAATCTCACATATCTATATTTCAAATAAAAATTGTGGATTGTTGAGCATTGAACAAAAGTGTTGTTCTGCTTTGTTCTTCCTTCCACATGACCATTATGTTGCAGGAATGGTTTCTCTTTTGAGAAAGTACAGTGACTTCATTTTGCAAGATTTGTTTTATAAACCTTTCAGAGGTTTTACCGGTTCGTAAACATGAGAAGGAGCAGATGGCCTGCAGTACAGTTGCAGTTCCTTCCCTGTTGCATGAATAGATGTGCTGAACAACACTGTCTTTGTGACTGTAGTGGAGACTGGGAGCTTTTTTGTAGAGTTTTCCTTATTGTACATACAGGCAGCCTGCTCCCTCTGTTTCTAAAATAAAGTGTTTCTTTCATGGGATCAAATCATGGAGCTTTGCTTGCCTCTTTCCTGAGAGCTCCTCATGGCTGAGCCGAAAGGAGGCTTCAGGTGGAGTTGTCATGTGAGGGAAAGCCCTTGGCCTTTGTGAGGTGCTGAGCTGGGAGCAGACACCTCCAATAGATCGATCTAGTGTGTGGCTTTCTCTCTGTAAAAAAAGATACAAAGGCTGTAAGTTGCCCCCCGGTTTTGCTAAAGTATGTGTCAGGTCACAGTGCGCTTCCAAAATGGTGTTAATACTACTTCTCAGGCAGTTTAATATCTGATAATGTTCAATAGGGAATGCTCATTGTTGCCATGAAATTACAGAATTGGAACTGTAGAAAGCATCTCTTTTCCTCTGAACTCCACTGTAGTCTTCTAAAATGTAACTGAGACCCTTCAGATAATATTTAGAAGTGCTTGAGTCTGTATGCAGTGTAATTATGCCTAGCATTGGACTCCTGCAACACAAATGTAGAGTAATGGGAGCTTGAGTTATAGTTTAAAAGAGAAAGTGGCTATTTCAGCTTGGTGTTTTCTGGGTCCATTTACATTTACACCATGCTTTCTTCCCAAACCAGGTACAGATTGCACTGAGTGTGATCTGTGTTGCTAAAACTACATTTAGGTTTTCTGTTTTCAGCTCCCCAATTATAAAATGTGTTGAGTTGTGGAATGTGGATTTGTGTACACTGTAGCTCTTGCAGCTATATATGCACTTGGCTTGCTGCACATTCTGCTGGAGGAGAGTTGTTTTTGAAGGGGCCACAAGGGTTAAGTTTGTGTTCTGTTCTCATGGAGTGCCTCATTATGAAAGAAGAAAAAAAAAAAGTTGAGACTTCTGGTTAGCCGTGGGTTAATTATGGTTTGAGAAGAACTATTTCCTTTGTTGTGCCTTAAGATCTCTTTCTTAATAGTTATGAAGGAGTTTCAAGAGTATGTAGAACCTGAAGAAGGCTACCAAGGATCACCACAGAGAAGAGGCCCTTCTGGCCAAGAGGATGAACATGTTTCTTTGCCACTGGGAGAAAATGTGCTGACTCACAACCTTGGTATTCCTGTGCTGGTAGTTTGTACAAAAGTGAGTTTCTAGTTCTGTTTGCTACTACAGAAAAGTTTAATTGCTTTTCTTTTAGAAGAAGTGTTTTATACAGATACACAAAATGAATTCTGGATTAATAGTAAGGGGATTTATTTTAAAAGTAAGTAAATTTTTAATTCTTCAGAAGGGTAGTTACCTTATCAATTATGTTAATTGCTTTCTCATTTGAGTTATTGGTGGCATTTTAAAATCAAAGGCTCACAGTAAATGTGATACATGAATTCAGGAAGATGTTTCAGGCTGTGTGGAGTTAAATGTGTTTCCGGTTTTTCTCTCTTCCGCTCTTGACAGTGCGATGCAGTGAGTGTACTAGAGAAGGAGCATGATTACAGAGAAGAGCACTTTGACTTCATTCAATCACACATTCGTAGATTCTGCTTACAGTGTATCCTTTCCTGTACTGAAGAGATTTGCTGTAATCTGGAAGCAGGAAAATACGTTTTAGTGTTGAATTGCACATAAAGTTAATCTGAGAAGTTGCACTTCAAGATTGCGTGGTGTTTAGTTATTTACTATGTAGCATTTGTTGTTTTGAAGTTGTTGGTAGATGTTTTTAAATTGAGCATGGGATTTGGTGCTTTTGTCCCTTTACAACAGATTTGTCTTGCACTGTATGAGTTTTTTTCTTTGGTTTTCCCCTCAGAACTTGCAATTTCCATGTAAACCTGAGATCTCAGCTGTCTCCAAATACTAAATGGCTTTGACTATTGCCTTGAACTAGACTCAGGTCTAGTCCTTGTATTTATGTTAGCTTCTGTTCTGAAATTCTTACTGTAATTTAAAAAACATATGTTACATAATTTTCCTTAAATAAATAATCAGATGGGGCTGCCTTGATTTATACATCAGTTAAGGAGGAAAAGAACCTTGATCTGTTGTATAAGTACATTGTACATAAAACATACAGTTTTCAGTTTACCACGCCTGCCTTAGTGGTAGAAAAGGATGCAGTTTTTATGTAAGTCAATTGTATGAGCAGCATGGTTTCAGATTTTCTGTTAAGCACTATACTTCATACAGCACATATGTAAAAAGAACTTGAATGGTTTGTGTCATTCAAAAGCTTATGCGAGTCTTCTGAAATTTTGAGTTAAAAGAAAACTTACTGCATATTATTTAGGTTACTTAGAGTATACCATTCCAACTTTTTAGTGCCTTTGGAATTTAGCTGAGAAGTAGGACTGACCTGCAATAAAATTGCCTTATGGAGGTAGAGGGCAGTAAATAAATGGTCTCTGTAGAAGTGGTTTTTATGACTGAAAAGTCTAAGCTTTCTTTCCTTTTATAGACCTGCTGGTTGGGACAATGAAAAGAAAATTGCCATTTTACATGAAAATTTCACAACGGTGAAACCAGAAGATGCATATGAAGACTTCATTGTAAAACCTCCTGTAAGAAAGGTAAAAAGGAGTAAAGTTTTCCCTCTGCCCTGACAAATAACTAGTTTGCTTGATTGGCTTCTAATACCTGTTAATATTGAAGAACTCTGAACTAATGATTGTTTTTTTTTTTTTTTATCCAAATACGTAAAACATGAGGCTTTCATTTTCCAATTGTTTAAAATCCTGCAAGCACTAAGGAATGATACCTCTCTTTGTGTGTGTGCGTGTATGTATTATATATATATATATGAGACGAGTGATGGTATATTGAAAAATGTGGGATCTGAGCATGACGTGAATGTTATGGAATAAGGGATAGATACTGTCCTGGGTTCAGCAGTAGCAGTCATTTTTTTCTCCTTCTCAGTAGCTGATGCAGTGCTGTGTTTCTGATTTTCAGCATGGGAACAGCACTAAGAACACAGATGTTTTTAGTTGCTGCTCAGTAATGTTTAATCTGACCAAGGACTTTTTGAGTATCATGCTCTGCCAGGGAGGAGGAGAAGTCACGAAGAACCAGAAATGGGACCCCTGACCCAAACTGACCAAAGGGGTATTCCATACCACAAGCGCTGCAAACGCAGAAATCATTCACTTTAGTGAATGAAAGGCAGTTCAAAAATAACCATTTCACATGAACCTCTCTGCACGTGTAGGGCAAGATCACATTTTTGAAAACGTAGAATACCTTTGTAGGACTTCAGCAATTTACATATATACACACATGGCATTGAGGTTACCATGTAAAGGCAAGTGTTGTAAAACAAGACAGTCTGTCACTATTGCATTAATATACTATTAATAACAGATTTCTTCATGTAAGGCAAGAGCAGGAAATAATCCATATAAATTCTGTTTATTGCTAAATTTCTGAGCATAGGCATACGGGAATAGGATATGTGTAAAATGGATAATATGGAAAATTGTGAATGAAATCTTATGGTTTATATTGGAAAGCTTCTTTTACAATTTCTGGACACACCTGATGTTTTTAGGTCAAGCCCCAGTCTTTGGAAAAGGGAAGAGCCATTTGGAACTTTCATGGAAGAAAAAGGTTTCATCCTATTTGTAACTCATGTAACCTATAGGAAATAATCATTGTCTAATAGTGTCAGGACTCATAAGAGGTTTTACAGAGTCTTGGGTCTTCAAAGAAATGCTGACGAGATTAATGCTGAAAAAGATTAATGAGACTACTTACCTCATGAGGTAAGTATCTAAGTAGAAAGATGAGAAGTACTCTTCTTTCTAGGAGAATACCTGCAGGCTGACGTCAGTGCTAGTCTACTCCATTCACTTACAAAATCTTTTTTTAATGACAACTTCTTTAATGTTACTGCTTTTGAATGTAAAAGGTTTGGGGTTCTTGGGTTTTTTAAATGACATTAAATATTTGGCTCTTTGCTTTCCTTTTGATTACCAAAACGTAAAAACAGTTGCAACAGTTTCAGTTTTTATGTGTAATAACAAGATATGTTGCTCCACAGTTAGTCCATGATAAAGAGCTGGTAGCAGAAGATGAACAAGTATTTCTTATGAAGCAGCAGGTAAGAATGAATGAATGAAATAGGTCTTTACTAAATAAGATTTGACTTTAAGCTCTCTATTGTTACTGCCTTCAGTTTGTCATGCCTCATTTAAACCACTACAAAGTCACTTTCCAGCTTTGCAAATTCAGATGTAATTGTGAAATAAGACTTTATTTTAAGAAATATGGGTAGAAAATACGGCCATGTGCCCTGGCAAGGTGAAAGGAAAATATGCTGAGAACAGAAATAATTTACATTTTGAAGAAGAGCAGGAAGATAATTTGAGATTTTGCAACCCAGCTGTATTGATATGTGGAATATGAGTACTTTTAAAACATCTTAGGGTTGTGGTTTTCTTACAGCCAAACGCTTGAAAGGCTTTAAGGTGTCAAAGTTGGCTGTTCTGTATCTTGCCGTTTTCTTTACTTCTCTGTCATTTAAAAAAAACTATTAGCACTTTCCTGTATAGTTCATTATAAGTGTTGTAGAAGTTACAGACTTGGATGCCTTATGGTTCTGGTTTTCTGGTCTGGAAAGCCTGTGTGAGACAAAGGACTGACTGACTCGTTTTAACTCTGTCCTCTAGTGGTGAAGTCTGGAAGTATATTAATGTCAAAAGAGGAAGCTTGTAGATATAAAGGAAAAAATATCAAATAAATATCACTATGTTTTATAACTATGTATTTTTAAATATATTTATTATTTTTAATATGGTTTTTTTTTCAGTCATTCCTTGCCAAACAGCCAGCAACGCCTACAAGAGCATCAGTAAGTAAATCTGAGAGAAGAGTAGGAGGTGTTTTGTTTTCTTCTAGGGAAGAGGGAATGTTTCTAACCTGCAGACGTTCATTTTGTAAACGCAAGTGTAAAATACATAATATCCCAAAACTTCAGGAAACGAAACCAAAAAAGGTAGCAATATTTTAAAATGTTGCTTATTAATTTCTTCATTCTAATTCACTGTGGAAGCATAGAAATATATGGTGATTATTGAGCTGAAAACCTTCTGCAGTGGACGAGCATGCCCAGATTAACTGGTGGTTTTTATTTGTCTCCCCCAGTATGCATACACTACAGTGCTAATATAAAGATTTCAAAAGTAGTTTGTATGTAGTGTTATGTTTGTGTTATATAATTAATCTGTTCAAGTTCTTCTCTGATTTGTGTGATTTTTGACTTGTTTTAAGGAATCTCCTGCAAGAGGCCCCGCAGGATCCCCAAGAACTCAAGGCAGAGCTGGTCCCACCAATGTACCCAGTGCCTCACCAATACCATCAGTTAAGAAACCAGATCCAAATATTAAAAGTATGAATAATCATTGTACTGTTTTTATTATATGTTATTTACATTTTAAAGTTCTTTTTTTGTAGAAAGATCTTGGAATTCATGTATGGTTTAGTTTAATAACAGGAACAAATTTATGACATAGCTTCAGGTTTGATTTTTTTTCTTTTTTTTTCTCATTTTTTGTCATTCATATGACTTGAAACAGAGCATAGTTCAGAATACATTATTTTCTTAAGTTGCCTAAACATACTTAATATTTTGGTTTTTAGCTACTACATTTAGAAAAACAAAGCCACACAAAGAGATTAAAATTTTTGTGACAGCCACCCATTCCAGAAGAGCAGTAATATGCTTTCAGTCATCTTTGACAAAGAACACAAAGGACTACTGTCTTTAAATTGGACAAGGACAGACTCACATATTTGAGTTTTATTTCCTTGACTGGTAAAAGTATGTATGTAAAGAGTTACATCGTTTACCAGCAATAACTATTCTGTGATACTATCATCTATCTATCTGTCTATCTATTGACTATTTTTGTTATTTATTCAGATAATGCTGCAAGTGAAGGTGTCTTGGCTAGCTTCTTTAACAGTCTCTTGAGCAAAAAGACTGGCTCTCCTGGGAGTTCTGGTGCTGGTGGAGTGCAAAGTACAGCCAAGAAATCAGGTATTGGACTTGTTATTGCAAGCGGTTTTGCACATTCTCAATAATTTATGAGGTCCATATTGGTCTAACTGCATCTGTCTTTTAAACTGGTCAGTGAAGTGACAGACCTTGACAGATGGCAGTTCCAAATCATGCTGTCTTTAAAAAAAGAACTAAACTACTGCAGTTTGTAAAAACTGCAGCTGACAACTCCAGGGCTTCTGTCAAGCCTGTTATAACTTGATTCTTTGAAGAAGTTATACTGCTGGGATATAAATAACATCTGAGTCTTGATCGTATTCAGAAAGTGCTCATTTCCCTTTTTACTTTAGAATTCCTTTCTTGACACTTAACTGTTGCTTAAAGGAAATGTAGTTTATTGGGTTTGGACTGCAGTTTCTAGTCACACTATTGAGCTCTCTCCAGGGTTCAAGTTAAATGAATTACTTCTTATCACAGATTGAGGTTATTCTCTCATTAATACGTATTTTATTGTGATCCAACACAACTGGATTTGTTCTGTGTATGTGCTTATGACTGCATTGTATGAGGTATTTGCTGGTAAGTAATTACACTGGTCTAGGTGAATATAAAAGAAGCCCATTTGAATACTCAATATCTTTACAGAACTCAGTGTTGTAAAATATGTGGTTGTTCCATCTGGTATTAGCAATTTAATACTTGGATTATTTAACTGCTGCTTTTTGTTTTGGCATTCCCATCAAGCTTAATGTTCAGGAGCTTTCTTTCCAGAATTATTTCACTACAAAATTATTGATAGATAGCCTACTTCTGATCCCAGACTTGTGAAACCATGTAAAATACAACGGGGATGCCAAACACATGGTGTGTGATGTTTAGAGGAGAGTGTAAGGCCCAGGCATTCTGAACTGGAAAAGTATTTGATGCCAGCCTCAGTGGTAACATTGCCCATAAGAAAAGCAGAGCAGCTGCTGGAGTGTGGGAGTTTAAACTGAACTATTCCTGTAGAGGGGAAGTAAGGATTTTTATTTCTTTTTAGGGGGAAAGATTTTATATGACATTCTGTGCTCTGAAAGCTGAAAGATGGCTAGAATTTGACTAGTGGCAAGGCAGTATGCTGTATTTTTTTATCATGATGAATTCTGTCATTTATCTTAAATATTTATTACAAAGATAACAAAGAATTACTTGTGTTATTTACATTATACTGCTGTATCTACATTATAAAAATACTTATTTTTTTAGTCCAGAATGCCCTCTTCAGTTAAATACTGAAAGTTGTCCCCTGCTTCATCAAGTGCAACCTTGTGTTATTACTGACCACAGTGTCAAATTACCTGTTTTAATAAAAGTAGAACTAGAAATAATTTTTAAGATTATTTCATGCATGCTCATTTTCTAAAGCAGAATAGTTAGGGGTTCCTGGCTAGTGGTTAAATCCAAACTGAAATAAAAAATATAGTGTCATCTCACCAGGAAGTCTATTCTAATACTTAATTTCTTAGTTATTTTTTTCTCTTGTGCAGTCAGTATTTCTTAATCCCAATACCGTTTGTCTTGTTCAAGGGGAGATAGAGATGAGTGTAACCCCTTTGTCTTTGCAGCAGTCTTGCATGTTTGAAAGCTGGAAGAAATACTAGAGCAAAAACTAACTGGTCTGTAATGGGCTTTACTCTTTCATCTCTGTCTTCTACAGCATCATATGCCTTTCAGAAGTTTTTCAAAGATAATTTAAATAGATTATTTCTCTCCTGAAACATCTAGACACAGCAGTCATAGATCCTTAACTTTCTTACTTTGTTAGACTAAATTAGAAAGCTCTCTCTCACTCTTCTCTTTGACATTGAGCTCTGTTTTCCCCACTAGTTTCTTCTTCATTAGTTCTTATCATTGGCTTATCTTTTCTTGAACATGAGTGATAAAATTGTGTGCAGCACTCCAGATATCTCATTGTAATGTCTGGTACAGCAGTTCTCTTTCTTTGCTGGAAGCATTTCTGAGTGATCTCTGAATCGCTGTTGGCTTTTCTTGACTGCATCAAGTTGGCAGCTCACATTTGTTCACTGACTTTCAGAACAGAATAACCGTCTTTCACTTACAAGAGAATATGCCTGTTCTTTATCAGCTGATGTGTTCGTGACTTATATTCAGCCAATGTAAGATTAAACTTTCCTGAGAAGGTAAGGGCTCCTAACGCTGGTTTTTAAAAAGCTCTTGTTGAGAGTATAAAGTAGCTGGTGCTGATGACAAGGGAAAAAATTGCTTGGTCTTTTGTTTAAGAGTTGAGGAAGATTCTATGATTTTATCTTGGAGAAAGTCTTATTAATGGTATCATCCTCTACACAAGTAAATGTGCTAAAATGATCTTTGTAGACATTTAAAATGTCTAAACTGTTTAAAGAGCCCTAAGTTTTCAGAAGGTTGACACTAAAAATATTTAGCTTTAAAGAGACCATCTGTTTCTCCTGCAGCTATGAATATCTTGTGGTTGAAATGTTGAGATTCTGTCACAGATGAGAGAGACATTGTGGATCTCCACATCCTGGTCGGCCTTATTGATTGATTGGTTTCTGCGATGTTAATTCCTACTTGAGAAGACTCTCATCTGTGCAGATGCTGCAATGTCATGTCCATTTTTCATGCTGTGTCATTCCTCGCCGGTTTTATTTACCTTTACGTTTCTGGACTATCTTTCTTCCATATGTAGGCCATGATATTTCAAAGAGCTTCAATTCGTGGTTACTGTGGGGATTGTTTTTCTTCACATGTACTTCTTGACTTGAAAAATTTAATTTATATTAACAAGAAAGCTCTTGCAAATTCTAGGGGTTGCCTTAACCCATCTATTCCTGTGCCATAGATAAAGAAGTAAGGTTCCTTGCTGTCACTCTATTCTAGAAAGGAGAATGCATACAATTGTGTAGAACATACCTAGTTGGCTGAGGTCATTACCATCATTTACAATATTTTGGTAGGGAAATTGAAAGCAGGGATCAATTCATAATAGAGAGAATTTTTATTTTTTTTTTAAACAGCTTCTTAGCTCTCCTTTGAAAGGTGCTCACCCATGATGGTAGTAAAGGGCAGTATGTAAATCTACATGTCATCGAAGAGCTTGGCAGTGTTTTTCAGTCCACCCTGAGGTACTTAAAGGAGACAGCTACTTGGTGTTATTTTGGAGGCTGCAGGGTCTGCTTCATCTGGCATAAAAAGGCTACAGTTTTTCAGGTTTTATTTAGATCTACTTTTGTTTGAGCAAGAAGTTTGTGTGGGTTTTATCATTTTACGATTTTTAACTCCAAAATACAATTAGTCTACATGTGAAGTGTTTTGTATTGCAAGTTATAATATGGTTAACGGCCTAATCTTTTAATTTTGTTTAAATACTCATGCTTTGAATACATGCTATTAAGAGTACTGTGGCTTATGATGTACTTAAATCTAAAACCTTTATAGTGATTAAAGGTAACCTTTTAACTTAGTTATGTCTTTGTACTTTGGAAAAAAACACTTAAATCTCAAACAGTCAAATCTTGCCTTCTTAATGTTTTCAGCATGTACCCTGGAAAAAATCCACCTAATATTTCACACACATTTGAGCTGGAAAACAGATGCTTGTTAAATTCTTTGGCTATGTAAGGAAGCTGTACATGGTTATATAATCTACTTTTTGTCTCAAAATACAGCTTTCTAATCTTAAATGCTTGTATGGTCTAAGCATTAGAATATATTGTTCCAATTGTAGTGATTCATTTGTGGGTTTATAATTTTCAGAATAAGAGAATTAAACTGATAGTTCAGTTAGAGTATTGGTAAGAAGTTTTGAATCTAATATAAAAATGTAAGATACGCCTTACCATGAAATACTTCAGTGTGTCTGTTTCCAATTGAAGAAGTCCTTTGAAATGACTGCTTTGAGATACTACATGAATATGTAATCATGTCCTCTTTTTTAAGGGAAACATTGTCTACAGACATAAAAGAGTTCTTCCTGTTAGTTGTTTAATATTAAGTGGAGCAAGTAGAAGTGTGACCAAACAAATGTGGTTTTTTATAGCAGGTGTCCTACATACCTTGGAAAACTTGTGGTTAAAATCTGGGTTTAAATAAAGTCCTTGCTAACCGTACCAGTAAGAGAATGTAGTGTTGTATAGATCATGTACAGTTGATTTTTATAGAAAATTCTAAATGTGGTAGTTGCTGTAAAATATGTGACAGATTTTTTTTTTGCTTTATGTTGCTGTATAATTCAATATTTCATCTTTTTAAAGTTAACCAAACCTTAGTATTGATCAGTCTTTACCTTGCATTTTTACGTCAGGCCCTGCATTCCTGGGTAGATGGTGAAATAATGAGGAATTAAATAATATAGTGCCATATAAAGTTGATTTTATGAATACTTGTGCTCAGTGATTAAAACATTCCATTGAAATAAGATTGCTTTAACCTTGTCCTCTTTCTTTTCAGGACAAAAGCCAGTTTTGACAAATGTTCAAGAAGAATTGGATAGGATGGGTCGCAAGCCAGACTCATTGGTAACAACAAACTCTCCTCCAACAGAGAATGAAGCTTGATAACGCATAAAAAATACATATGTAAATGACCAAATAACTATGTATATTGATCTGATAAGACCAGGAATTTTCTGCTATGGCAGATGCTATCAGTTTTCTTGGGGCAGGGGAAATGAGCTTACTACATCATTGCCTTGTCCCAGTAAAAAGTGCACATTCAGGAAATTTGCATATAAAATCCCTCTGTATAAGATAACCATTTAGAGTTTATATAGGGCAATTCTTTTGGTTTTGAAGGTAAGCAGGTGCAGCTGACATTTCCTGTCATGAAGAACACAGAGAAGCAAAATGGAGACTTCTCATTGAAATACTACTGCTGACTGCACAGAAGGCAAGAAAGAGAAATGAGATCCTCTTTGGGAGTTTCTGGAATTGGCTACTTGTATGTTTGCAAATGCATTATATTCTTGGAGTGGTGGTGGTGATATAACAGAGCATTAATTATGTGAAAGAAGCCTAGGTAGGGAATGGAGTCCTGAAATGGAAAACAGATTTCGGACAGTGAGAAACTAGTATGTTGGATTGACTGGAGGGGAGCAATGCTGTTAAATCCTGTGTTTCACATAGGGTAAATAATCACTGTTTTATTAAAAAGACTACTTTACGTTAGAAAATTCCAGGCCAAACACTAAGCATTGTGGGAATTTATTGTTGTTATAACTCTTGTTAGTTTTTAAAAACTCTTAAGAGAGTGGATGCCCTTTCTGGTGTAGCTGACAAAGGGAGAAACAACTTGTTTAGATCCAAGTGCCTGGCACAGTGTGTGGTGTGTCTTTACAAGGTGGTTGAACTTATTGTGCACTGTAGTACAAAAAGTCACTGTTTAGTTTAAAACAGTAGTTTGGCAATTTGTATTTAATTTTAAATCCTGTTTTTTGATAGCTTCTGCCTTTTTTTTTTTTACACTTAAGAGGCTAGCTTATGAAGAATGGTGGGTGACGTTATCATTTTCCCATAATGAAATGTGCTACAGAACACTCTCAGTATTTTTTTTTCTTACTTTTTTAACTGAATATTAGCTGTCAAGCTAAAAATGATTCCTGCCTTATGGCTATGGAGGTTTTTAAACAAAACTTTCAAGGTTCTAGTTCCAGCCGCATGTGCTGCAGGTGCAGCTAACTCCAATTTTAAAGGTAACCTAAAAAAGCATAAATGTGTACATGAGGAACGTAGTCAATAACTTGTTTTGTATTTTTTTTTAATGTAGCATTTTATTTGGAAATATGGGTTGTGGTTGTCCCCATTGCTCTAACAGAGCTCTGTCCGTGGTCACATAAAACCATCATTGTGTAAGAAACAGAACTGCTATGGTTACTGAAACGGCACTTTGATCTTATATACGGTATGCTTGTTTTACATGTGCACACTACCAGAAGTTAAAAATACCAAGCATATTCTGTGCTCTTAATGCTGAAGGGAAAAACTACAATTTTGATTATACAGAGTTTACTTTCTATTGATATGAACTTGTTGTACTAAATCTGATGTCTGGATATAACTTCCCTAATATATAAGCTAAGAGTATTTACTTGCCTCTCTGACAAACATTAACATGAGTATGTTATTTGTGTAATTTTTTAATTGAAAATACTATTTTATTTTTTACTTTTTTTTTTTTTTTTTTTTTAATAAATGGTAGGACCTGAATTTATAGTTGTCTAGGTAACAGTTAAACTAAGACTGTGGATGGCTGATGGGAAATGTGGATGTACTTCTTGATGTAACAGGTGCCAGTTGTGAGTTACCATGCCAAAAGAAGTAATTGTACGCTGTTCTCCTGACACTGAGAATTGAGATTGGAGACTAAAACATCAAAAACTCTGCAGGAAAACTGAACAATTGTATGATCATAATGGGATATAGTTTGAAAACCTCAGTCTGAAACTGTATTTTCTGTCCTCTAAAGTTAAGCACTTTCTCTAGCAACATGGCTAAAGTGTACAATTGAAGTACTTTCCACTTCTATAAAAATGTTAAATATACTACAGTTGATCCCAACTGATAATGTATGATAACTTACTAGCTTTGTAGAAAGATGCTTCTGACAAAATAGAAACAGATTTCTGGTTTCTAATTGCAAGTGAGTGCTCCTAGTTTATGGAAAGTAAGTCATAAGTAATATAGCATCTTGTGGTTGCCAAAGTCTATCAACTTTGGTGAGCTGCACAGTTGTTATTCTGGTGTCTTCAAGCATTGGAACCATTGGCCAAATTGCAAACAGCCTTTACACTTTCAAGTGAAGCTTTGTTTTATTTGCAGATACACTTGTATGGTAGACTGTTTAAACTATTATGTGACTATATTTTTATGTATTATAGTGACTCCGTCTACTGTTCACATTTAAACTAAGAAAACAAAAGATGAAAGCATTCAACTTGAAGCAAATAGAAAAGTTTAAAAATTGGCCCTCCATAAAAATGCTATGGCTATGCTGATTGATTTTAAGTTTGTACTTTTTTTATTGGCTTAAAAAAAACAACTCAAACCTGTTTAGACTGAACAGAATTTCATATTTCATTTATGTCATTGTTTAAGCCCAGCCAGTAACTCAGAAAATAACTGCTACAGCTGAACCCAAGACAATTTACACTGAAAGTGGCTGCTCTGTACATGGACTTAACAGTATACATACTGTAAATTAAAGTTTAGTGTCCTGTATACTAAGTTTATTGGTTTTTTTTCAACTTACAATTAGGACTGCAAATGTATCAAACAAACCTTAGTTCAATTGTATGGCTTTAACCAGATGCAGTATGCAGTCTTGTGAAATCTAGCTTTCTAGTACTGGCAAACGAGGACATCTCTACTGGTTTCAATAAACATGAATCCAGACTCCTTTATGCTGTGCTGCTTTGTTGTTTTTAAGATCCCCCTTCTAGAGCTTTTTCTGTGGTAACAGAATATTAACGAGTTCTGTGAATAGGAGAAATAAAGTTGGCTTGCATAGTTGTGAACCTCAGCTTCCTTCTTGGGAGTTCTTGTACCAGCCTTTGCTAATGCAACTCCTGCTTGGACTTCAGACCATGTACCTTGTGTTAAATAAAGGGAAGTTGGTATAGCTACATTTTCAGAGAGATGTGTGCTCATGGATAGCTTACATGTGTCGTGATTTAAGCTGAACCCAGGACAGCATGTAAACAGTTACATTAGCAGAACTGCTTTTTATGTAATTTATTTCATGAGAATGGGGAAACAGTTGTATAATTTCCCAGGTTAAGATATACACTAATATATTTTGTGGAATGCTGCATTCAAGCAGAACACTGGTTCAAAATTTACAGTGTTAAATTCCAGGTTATGAGAAGTTAAAGGACTAAATTGCTTGAATGGTGCAAATGACTCTTCTCTGCCAATAGCAAAGCTATGTTTTTTTCCCTTTGTGTGTGTAACAAGTTCATCCTAGTAAGCATAGAAAGAGTAGACTGATTTAATTAGGGTTCTACTAGTTTACTTCGTTGTTACTTTAACTGGATGCCTATATCTTCCTCTCAACAGATTAAAGTTCTAATAATTAATATTTCCTGAGTCACCCTGCTTTTGAAATATAAATCAGTTAAGCTTTGGGTTTCTAATATATGTAGTTTCTCTAGAAGTGAATCTGTATGAAGCCATGAAACAATTATCACTTTAGAATTGCCATAATGCTTTACATTTTAATGAGTTTGTTAATGTAAAGAATTAATTGTAGTCCTTTAAGATGGGATTTAAGAAATATTTTTTGAATCTATGAAGAGAATTATCTATTATGTTAATTTGGGAGGAAACTAAATGAAGACTTTGTCTTCAGACATACTGAAATTCAAAGTGACTTTCTTCAGAAAGGCCATAACAGTGGATTGAAATAGAAGAACACCCTTGAAACTCTTAGGTTTACTTTGCTGTTGTTCACTGTAATTTTTTGTTTGGTTGGTTGGGTTTTTGTTTTGTTTTTGTTTGTGGTTTTGTTTGTTTGTTTTGGGGGTGTTTTTGGTGTCTTTTTGTTAAAGCAAAATGTCTCCAAATCTAAAATGGAAAAGTTGGGATAATAAGGTTTTGGTGTGGAAAACATCTTGCTGGAGGCTCTAAGCTGCTCACACAGGATGAATCTTTCACTGCTGTACTGTTTGAGATGGTGGCAGGGTTTTGTTAGGGAATGAATTTCTCTGATAAGAACCTTTGCTTGAATAAAATAATATATTTCTGAGTCTTTGTAGTTCGAACACATACAACGGACAGGCTATAGATGACTAGGTGGCTTAGGTTACCGAAGCCAGACTCTGATTGTCTAAGTCTGTATGTAGAGCAGCATGGAATATCGAAATTGAGTATATAGCACCAAAAGTGGAACTTGTCTGTTACTCAGTCTTTTTAATTAAAAAATAAATAATATATTCATAGAGTAGAGGCAGTTTAATTCCAAAAGCACACTTTTGATTTAATTCAGTTTCTCCCTCCTCAAAGAAGCATTGACATAATAAAACTTCCAGCCTGTTCTACTACAGCCTTCATAATAATTGACTACTGTGCTGATCCACTCAAACTGTGTGGAGAAAATAATATAAGCACAGATAATGAAGAAGGGCAATAGTCTGAACTAATGCTTTGGGACAGTATGTGGCTCTGGTCTCACAAATATCTGAAATTTCCGCAGTCAAATATTATTGTAGCTTATAAACAGCCATTCTATGTACTGGGCGTCGCAGAAGTGCAGGTGAAAGCATATTCTGATCTAGCAAGCTTTATTTTCTTTGGAAAAGTGAAGCAAGCTCTGACTTGTACATGTACTTCACTGCCTCTAGAAATTCAAATACTTAAAAAAAGCTCAAGTAAGTTAATTTTCTCAAATGAAGCACTTTACAAGTAGTAGGATAAATATAGTTTTACAATACTTCATTGCATGTCTCAATAAATCTTAAGCATAGGGCACCTAATTTGTGAGTAAAAGACAGACTACAGACGGAGTGGGCCCTCCCTGACAGCTATCAGGACAACTGGCTACCCTGGATTTGGAGAAGGCTGAGGTTCTTAATGACTTCCTTGCCTCAGTCTTCACCGGCAAATGCTCTGAACACACCACCCAAATCTTAGAAGGCAGACGCAGGGCCTGTGAGAATGAAGATGCTGGGTCCACTGTAGGAGAGGGTCAGGTTCGAGACCATCTTAAGAACCTGAAAGTGCACAAGTCTATGGGACCTAATGAAATCCATCCGCAGGTCCTGAAGGGGTTGGCAAATGAAGTTGCTAAGCCACTGTCCATTGTATTTGGCAAATCATGGCAGTCAGGTGAAGTTCCCAATGACTGGAAAAAGAGAAATATAACCCCCATTTTCAGGAAGGAGAAGACTGAAAACCCAGGAAGCTACAGACCAGTCAGCCTCACCTCTGTGCCTGGCAAAATCTTGGAGCAAATTCTCCTGGAAGGCACGCTGAGGCACATGAAAAACAACAAGGTGTTTGGTGACAGCCAGTATGGCTTCACTAAGGGTTAATCCTGCCTGACCAATCTGGTTACCTTCTATGATGGGGCTATGGAACTGGTGGACAGGAGTAGAGCAGTTGATGTCATCTACCTGGACTTGTGCAAAGTGTTGGACACTGTCCTACACAACATTCTTGTTTCTGAACTGGAGAGACATCATTTTGATGGATGGACCACTTGGTGGATAAAGAACTGGCTGGATGGCTACATGCAAAGAGCTGTGGTCAATGGCTCAATATCCAGCTGGATACCAGTAACGAGTGGTGTCCCTCAGGGATTGGGTCCAGGCTTGTTCAACATCTTTGTCGATGTCATGGACAGTGGGATTGAGTGCGTCCTCAATAAGTTTGCCAATGACACCAAGCTGTGTTGTTCAGATGATATACTGGAGGGAAGGAATGCCATCCAGAGGGACCTTGACAAGCTTCTGAAGTGGGCTGATGCCAACCTGATGAAGTTTAACCCTGCCAAGTGCAAGGTCTCACATGTGGGTCAGAGCAGTCCCTGGCACAGCTACAGGTTTGGGCCGAGAAGAGATTGAGAGCAGCCCTGTGGAGAAGGACTTGAGGTGTTGGTTGATGAGAAAATGAACAATAGCCAGCAGTGTGTGCTCACGGCCCAGAAAGCCAACTGTATCTTGGGTTACATCAGAAGGAGCGTGACTAGCAGCTGGAAGGAGGTGATCTTGCCTCTCTGCTCTGCTCTGCTCTTGTGAGACCTCACATGGAGTAGTGTGTACAGTTTGTGTGTCCTTAACATAAAAAGGACATGGAACTGTTGGAACAAGTCCAGAGGATGGCCACAACGATGATCAGGGGGCTGGAGCACCTCCCCTATGAAGATAGGCTGTGAAAGTTGTAGCTGTTCATCCTGGAGAAGAGAAGGCTGCATGGAGACCTCCTAGCAGCCTTGCAGTATCTGAAGGTGGCCTTTAAGGATGGTGTGGAGGGACTCTTCATTAGGGACTGTAGTGACAGGACAAGGGTTAATGGATTGAAACTTAAACAGGTGAAGATTAGATTTGATATAAGGAAGTGGTGAGACACTGGAATGGGTTGCCCAGGGAAGTTGTGAATGCTCCATCACTGGCCGTGTTCAAGGCCGGGTTGGACAGAGCCTTGTGTGACATGGTTTAGTGGGAGCTGTCTGTGCCCATGGCAGGGGGCTTGGAACTAGATGATCTTAAGGTCCTTTCCAACTCTAACTATTCTATGATTCTAATTCTGTTTTGGACTGTAAGAAAAAAAAAAAAATTTCTTTTGCCAAGTACAGCAATGAACCCAAGATTGTTGGGGTTTAATCCCAGCCGGTAACTCTGATCCACACAGCCACTCCCTCTCTCAATCCTCCCCTTCTTCCCCTCCCCGCTACTCGAGGGAGGGGGAGGAGAAGTGAAAGAATGTAACTCCCATGGGCTGAGGTAAGAACAGTGTTGCAGTTTGTCCGGGAATCAGGGTTACCCGAGGTAGGGTGAGGGTTACCTGTAGTGACGAAGCGTCCAGAGCGTGGTGGCGGAGCAGTTAGTCTACTCAACATGAGTGATAGAAAAAATTCCATTTATTCTGCTACAAACCCGAATTTATACACTGTAACTAACACCTTTGTTGTCCACACTCTATTTTTGCTTATCACTGACTAACGGCTGCTGTCCATGGCATAAGTCCAATTGTTAATTGGATAGTTCTTTCTCATCACTTCTCAGATTCATATCTTGCCAACAACAGGAACTTCTACCAAGGTTAGTTCTCGGGCTTTCTGGGGAACTCCCCCCAGTTTATATACTGGGCATGACATGCTGTGGTATGGATTACCCCTTTGGCTAGTTTGGTTAGGTGTCCTGTCTCTGCTTCTCATGCCTGACCCTGAAAAAGTCCTCGATCAGAGTAAATATTACTTAGCAACAACTCAAAATATCAGTGTGTTATCAGCATTGTTCTCATACTAAAGTAAAAAACACAGTAGTTACAGCTGAACCCAGGACAGTATCCACCCCATTCCATGCCATTCGTATCATGCTCAGATCCTATATTTTAAAATGTGCCATCACTTTTTGTCTCATATATGTACACACACAGAAAGAGTGAGTTATCATTCCTTAGTCCATGGACCAATCCCTATAAAATTGCTGAATTCATTCAGTCCATAATGTCAGGCTTCATCTCTTGTAACTGTCTTTCAGGGCAGGAGAGGCTGTGTGTAGTGTTGGATTGTTGCTGCTGACAACAACCCTGAACTCATCTGGTCACTGCTGAGATCATCTGGTTTTATCAAAGCTCATTATTTTTTTGAGTGATGATCAGAGAGAAGTCAGGATCAGTCAGTGCTGATCTGAGGACAATTCTGCTGCTGATGGCTTCCCTCATGGCTTTATTCTCCACTGAAGAACATCACAGTGTACATATTCTTTTCAAAGCCCAGAGTGGTAGAGATGAGCATGTAGCTGATGGGCTGTGAAAGTCTTATATAGTAGGTAATAGCATACAATTGAGGTCATTGTCTGTTTCCCCCCAAAATTAAATCCCCTTGAGGTACACATCAGACTTCCCCGTCTTCCTGCATTGCTCACCAAATATATCTGGGTTCCTGAGCAAAAGCATTCCTATGAGTGAGTTTGCCTTTACCTGAAGCAGGAATAACCCAGACTGTCTTCCCAAGCAGATTCTTTATGTGCACCACAGGAAATTTATCCCCTTCTACAATGTGTAAAAATTCTGATTGGACTGGTCCAGCCCTGTTGGCAGATCCCCTAGTGTTGACTAACCAAGTGGCTTTTGGTAAATGTGTATCCCAATGTCTGAAAATCCCACCACCCATTGCTCTCAGTGTAGTTTTTAACAGCTTGTTGTAACATTTGATTTTCCCGGAGGCTGGTGCATGGTAGGGGATGTGATATACCCACTCAGTGCCGTGCTCTTTGGCCCAAGTGTCTATAAGTTTATTCCAGAAATGAGTCCCGTTGTCTGACTAAATTCTTTCTGGTTTGCCATGTTGCCGCAAGACTTGTTTCTCAAGGCCCACAACAGTGTTCCAGGCAGTGGCATGGGCCACAGCATATGTTGCCAACCATTCGGTGGTTGCTTCCACCATGGTAAGCACATGGCGCTTGCCTTGTCAGGGCAGCGGAAGTGTGATATTATTAATCTGCCAGGACTCCATCTGTACTTCAACCATCATCCTCCATACCAGAGAAGCTTTAATCGCTTGCCTTGCTCAATTGCAGCACGTTTTTCACAGTCTTGAATAACCTGAGCAGTGGTGTATGTTGTTAAGTCTACCCTTTGATCACAAGCCCATCTGTATGTTGCGTCTCTGCTCTGATGGCCTGAGGTGTCATGGGACCTCAGGGCTAAAAATAATTCACCCTTATATTGTCAATCTAAATACATCTGAGCCGTGTCCATTTTAGCAACCTTATCTACCTGTTCTGATTTTTCTCAGTGGCCCAATTCTAGGGTTCATGAGCATCTACGTGCTGTACATTCACCAGCAGTACTGCACCCAGGCAGCAATATCTTGCCACAGTGCAGCAGTCCAGATGAGTTTGCCTCTGCGTTGCCAGTTGCTCTGCTTCCGTTGCTGCAACCACCCCTACAGGGGATTTGCCACCATCCATGAGTCAGTAGAGAGAGAAAGTACTGGCCACTTTTCTCGTTCAGCAATGTCCAAGGCCCGCTGGATGGCTTTCACCTCTGCAAACTGACTTGATTAACCATCTCCTTCAGCAGTTTCTGCAACTTGTTGTCGAGAACTCCATGCAGCTGCCCTCCATCTGTGATGCTTTCCCACAATACAGCAGGACCTATCAGTAATCAAGGCTTATTGATTTTCACTTTCTGATATTATATGGTGGGGCCTCTTCAGCACACATAACCTCCTCCTCTGGCCAGTCCATGATGACTTCTAGAATTCCTGAATAACTGGAATTTCCTATTCAAGCTCGTTGTGTAATTAGTGCAGCCCACTTACTCCATATAGCATTGATTGCATGATGTGTAGAGGAGACCCTGCCTTTGAACATCAAACCCAGCATGGGCATTCAGAGTGCCAGAAGGAGCTGTGCTTCAGTGCCAGTCACTTCCAAAGCTGCTCTAACCCATTCATAGGCTGCCAGCATCTCTTTTTCAGTTAGGGCATAGCTGGCCTCAGATCCTCTGTATCCCCGACTCCAAAAGCTGAGGGGTTCACCTCGGGTCTTCCATGGAGCTTTCTACCAGAGGCTCCAGGTAGGACCATTCTCCCTGGCTGCGCTGTAGAGTACATTTTTTACATCTGGCCCGGTCCGGACTGGTCCAAGGACTACTGCATGAACTATCTCTCTTGTTGTTGCTCAGGGCCCCATTTGAAATCCTTCTTCTTCTGGGTCACATGATAGAGAGGGCTTACAATCAAACTGTAATTTGGATGTGCATTCTCCAGAACCCCACAACACCCAAGAAAGCTTCTGTTTCTTTCGTGTTAGTTGGTGGAGACATTGCTGTTGTCTTGTTGATCACATCTGTGGGGATCTGGTGATGTCCATCTTACCATTTTATTCCCAAAAACTGAATCTCCTGTGCAGGTCCCTTAACCTTACTCCATTTTATGGCAAAACTGGCTTTCAGCAGGATTTGGATTATTTTCCTCCCTTTCTCAAAGACTTCTTC
>JASSUY010046553.1:0-25162 GCA_032466535.1 Forpus xanthops | reverse complement strand
CCCTGCCCCTGGCAGGGGGATTGGAACTAGATGATCTTAAGGTCCTTTCCAACCCTAACTATTCTATGATTCTATGAGAGCCTTCCCTTTATCTCACCCTAAAACAGTCTGCAATGCTGTTGGTTGCTAAAAATCTCCTGCCATTGAAGCAGCAGGAAGAGAAGAACATAGCAATTGGGATGACCTTCTTTCAGCCTGTAATTCTGTATTATGAAAATTATTATTCATAGCACCTGAGAGACACAGTTCAGAATACTGCCACCTTGCAAAATTCTGAGCTTTTTCCAGTAGTTTTGGTTATTAAAAGATATCTGAAAAAGCTCTATGCATCTTTACAAAATATTAGCATTTGTGCTTCCTAGCAAACTGAGATACCATTAGAGGCTCATGATAGTGGTGATGTTACAAACTGAGTATGTTCTTCCACTGAATGGGAGTAGGAACAACCTGCAGGGGAAAAGGAAATGCTTGTCTCGGGGTAGGAAGCACACTTTTTGGGTTGTGGAATTCAGGAAAAGATTAGATATAACCTCATTTTGAAAGTGACATATACATTCACCAAACTTAATTCATCATCTAATTCAAGTAAACTATACATCAAACAGCAGTGTAATTTGTATGCTGTAGTTTCATTGAAAGGAGGCATGCACAAACTTAATATTAGTAATTACAAATGGTCCTGTTGAGTCTTTAAGGATATGAATGTTTCAAGTTGCTGCTTCTAAAATTCTTAGAAACCATACAGGCAGGATATAAAAATTAAAAAAAACAACCACCAGAACCAACCAACCAAAGAAGGAAAAAAAAAAAAAAAAATACAGAAAAAGAAATACAGAATACCTGAAGGTAATCAGAACATTACAAATTATCTCACCTCTACCTCAATTAAAAATATTATTTTTTAATAGATTTTCAATTTAAATTTAAGTTCAATCACAATTTTAGATTATGTTTTAACTCACAGCACAACAATGAATTTGCTGGAATATTTCTTTTGAGTCTATTTTGAAATTATTTCATAGGCTGGCATGGTCCCACACTGCAAATACTCCACCATCAAATACTTAGGAGCTTGACATTAAAAACACAACTTAAAACTTAAGTATTCTAAATTTTCATTATTAATATACATCAATTTTAACTAAAAGACTATTGCCTTCACACATCCAGTTTATTGCTTTGCATGCATCAGCAGCCCCCATTGTCCCATGTCTGCTCCTTTGCCATTTATTTCAAGCAATTTTATACTTTAATGACAAGTTTACAGGCTAATGCTATTGCTACACTAATTTTCAACATATAATTCTTAATGATGCATAATTCAAGGTATCATTACCTGTACCCCTTGCATTTGAATTAAGGGTATGTACATCTTCAGACACACACAACTTTTAGGATCTAGGGAGACTGTTAATTCTAGTTATAATTTTTATTTTAGTAAACATACATTTCAAGAAGTAACAGAGTCACTTCTCTGCTGCACTAGTGATAAAAGATGCATCGTTACCTGAATAAACAGCCATGACTGTAAATAGAAGACATACTTCTAAATAGAAAGTGTTCTGCTCACTGTAGATACGGAACAAAGGCATGGATATCTTAAGAGAACATTTAACCTTTTCATATTGAGTTTACAGATGAAAATACACACCTTTACCAAAGCACATGTACTTGGAAGATCCTTGTGCTTTTGTTACACTTCAACTTGCACTGTTATTGGGCTCCTTCTGTTGTTTTATTCCCCTGTAGGTTTAGATGTGATTACATGAACTTCCACAATAGTAATTTAGATCTAAGAGTCTGTCTACACAGGACTACCTACAGAATAGCCATTCCAAATATTTATGCATATGCATTTCCATGTACATAGTCTGCTTCTGTAAAAGGTGTGCATGTGTGGAAAACAAGCTTGGTACATTAATGTTAGCAAATTTCCACATGGAAATTAGCCTTCTGTTTCCCAATGAAATGCATCCATCTCCGGCATCTCTCAGGATCACATCGGAACGAAAGACAGGATTTGATCACTGCCTACTTACAAACAGAAACATGATTCGCTTTCTGCATTTAGCATTTCTTACAGGAACTCTGCAATGAAGGTGAAACAAAATGGAAGCTGGAGATTCTTCCACTTTTTGAAATAGAAAAATCTAAGTCTGCTGGACTTGTTCTCTAAAATATCCACTAATACTGATTACCTCCCCACCTCCTGCAGGAGCAATTATCAATCTTGTATCTGCCAAGCAGAGTGTTATTTTTGTATTTAATATTTAAGTTACAACAGTGTAATGTATTTCAAGACATAACACCTACAGTGCAGTGTTAGCATCCTAGTCTCTTTACTTGTATCCTGTTCACTACTGACAGGACCCTACACTGCAAAAAGTCTCAGTGATAAAAAAAGACTTTGCAAGGATATGGACATCACTGATATAAAATATTTTGTCTATTTTATGACATCAATGATCTCATGAACTTTGTCAACTTCAGGTTTCAAACAGCCTTATACAAATGAAATGACATCTTTGAAACGCACAGCTTTCAAAATAGAGATTTTCTTATAAACACTGGTTTCAGCCATGCTGTAAGTTTACACTATCTTTTCCTAGATCTCCTAGCAGTTCTAGAAACAAAGTAGCTCAAGAATGATGGGTGCAAATTCCATGGTTCACCAGGGAAAATAAAACAACTTCCTCTAATGTAGAGGGATTAAATTCACGCTCACATGTAGAAAAAGCCTAATTGCTCCATAAACATTAGTGCAACTGAACAGAAACAAACACATCTACACAGGTCCCGAAAGCAGACTCTGGCCCACTATTAAGTTTCTACAGTTTAATAACTCCTTGTAAAGCCAAGGACATCTTGTCCTTCTTAAGACTTACAATTTCAGACTAGACTACGGTGCCATCTTACGCTGTCAGCGTCTGCCAGGAACTCTGAAGCTCTATCCTCCATCAGCTTCTTTAAGGAACATTCTTATCTTGCACAAAACTGCTGTCTTCAGAGTCCTGGGTGCTCAGCAGCACTTTTAATGAAACATGATCTGTGGACAAACGAGTGGTAGAACAATTCTAGTGATATATGAATTACAACATTTGTAAGATTTAAAAAAGTAGTGTAATTAAGATCAGCTGCATCACAGATTATGCTGTCTGATGAAGCGATATATGCACAGAGACATCAGTTTGCATAGTGACATATTAGCTGTGTGACAGTGTGTAAAACTAGCAAGCTGGCTCTGCACGCTGCAGCTACTAGTAACTTTTTACTGAAACTTTCAAAATCTGTCTGAACTTCCAGCACCTCTGGAAGTACCAAGTTTGCACACACAGGATTACGAAGACAGCTACCATCCTGAACAAACACATGCACATAAAGCTAATACATACAGTTGTCACTCTTGTACTCATTGCTATTTGAACCCAGCATCGTTTATTCAATTCTTTTAGAAATTATGGTCTAAATGGCTTTATTATACTGCAATGATTGGCAAGGTTACTCTAAAGGTGTTTATCTGATGATAAATAAGAGAGACCCTCTGTAACTTAAGCGAGTTGCTTATACCTGAAGGATGAGCTTGTGTGAAAACCAAGAATTCCTACTGACACATGCTATTGTGCCCACAGGTAAGCACTGCCATAAAAATGCAAGCTGCACTATGTAGCTGTTATACCCATAAGCACAGCAGTAAAACATGGAATGAAAACAATTATGATACGGAATCACAAAGAAAACAAGAAGCAGTATTTTTTTTTTTGTGCTAGAGGTTCGCCTCTTAAAACTACTCAGTATTCAGGGCAGCTATCCTTGATCTTAAACCAGGGTTAGATTGTTAACTTTTCATTCCACCCATCTCTTAGAGATGCAAATAGGGATTCAAGCCCCACTGAAGCAAATTATGAAAGGCTGTTTGCTCCCTGAACAGGTTAAGAGTTACATGTTACAGCTAACATGCAGCAGAGCTCTAAACAAGAAAGGACTAAAAGGAAAAAAGGCACAAACCAAGAACAACAGAACCACTTACTGTAATTCTAGCTGGTCACAAATCAGGAGTCTGACAACACAGGAGCATGATTCTGACTTCTAATGTGCAAATTATTACCATACTAGCTTTTTTAAATGCTGCTCAAGATCACAGGTCAAGTTGGTTCCATACCATTAATGGAGGAGCCTGAAAAGAACCAAAAAAAGAATTACCGGACCTAAGCCCTATAGCGAGTTAAAAAATCCTGCCACCTTCCACCGACATTCAAGACCTTTGCCTTTTTCATGACTCACTCATTATGCAGTAGTACAAATACATACAGCATACACATACTCCGCATCTCTTCTGGTGTTAATCTGCTAAAGATGCATTAGTACAAATCAGTTCTTCAGTTCTTAACTTTCACTTATGTGTTTGGTTGTCCTGTTGTGGGGTTTTTTTGCACGGACTCTCAAATATCCTCTAATGTAAAAACACTTTGTCTCTGAAAACTAAAAATAAACTCTTTGAAGTGTCAGCTTAAACCAAGAACCCCTGCCCTATCATAGGTTAAATCTTTTGTCCCATCAGCCACACTTCGCTGTGGTCTACACAGGCTAAGAAGCAAACTGAAAGAGAACTCCAACAGCAAAATTCTCAGCTACTTTAGTGAAGCAAAATAATTTGCTCCACTAAAAAAATACTTTGTCAAGCTCCTTTTAAAAAGCTACAGTTTAGAAAGTCGCCCCTACAAAAGTGAACAGGGCTGTAGCCTCCACTGCCTTTTTCTGCCTTTTGACTTAACATCCCACATAATTGAGTGATCTGGTTAAGCAACTAAACCAACAAAACCTTCTTTTGGTGAGGGTTTGTTTGTGGACAACTGAGAGGTAAAGCCAAGTAAGAGGCATTCTTTAAACTGACAGGCAAATTTACTCATTCTCAATGTAGAAATTAGGAAATTTCTGTTTTAACTTCCCTACCTCATCTCTCGCCCAAGCCCAAAACAGCTAAATGGCTGATCTTTTCAGGCAGAAGCAGAAAGTTAAAATGATTCCTCCCCCCACACCCACCCCGTGCTGCAAATCAGTGTAATTGCTCCTTCTGCAGCAACATCTGCCTTTCCAAATACTGAGAAAGCAGATACTGGAAAGCATCCTGCTACATGGATTTTGAGATCCAGAAAACAGAATAAATGTCCATAGATAACTTCTCCAAGGGGCCTCCCCTCCCTTTTGAAGTATAAGCTGTGCAACAGAAAACAGCTCTTCCATTTCAAAACAGTTTACATCCTTAAAAACTGAATGTATGTTTTCGCTTTTGTACTTTGCACTTTAACAATATCAAAAGATGCATGCTATAATTATTGAGATTTGAATTCCTGCTGGGTATTCTACCATTTATATACTAAATTGTTACTAAATTGATGGTCTTGCTATTTAAAGACTTGTTTTACATGCATGAGATTCAGTTGGCAACTCTCTCTCCAGTGGAGTGACAAACATTTTAAAGCTTAGCCCTTAAACCACAAGGATAATGCTAAATAAGGAGTAAAAAGAAAAACACAACAAAACCCCCCAAAAAACCAAACAACAAAACCAGCAACAAAATATTATGAAGAATAAAGCCTATTCAAACAACAAAATTAAACAAGGGAATATATGCTTACTTTCCTGCACATACATACTGAAAATGTTGGGACTCATTATATGCAAATCTAAAATGAGAGTTATGGTGTCCATTTTATTCACACTCAAACCAATATGCTCAATTTTCTCTCAATGGGTGCATTTTGAGCCCCTGAACAATCCTTGGCTTTGGATATACAACCCTAATTCGAACACAGCAATGAAAACATTGACAAAAGCACTACATTCTGGTACTCCAAAGGAAAAAAAAACTGCAAAACAAGTATAGGACAAGCATTTTTTTTTTCTTCAGATATTCTATGCAGTAAAATTCAGCACTCTATCATGTACCTTACAACTTCTGCTGAGGTCAATGTGAGCTCTGGGTCCATGCAAGATTTGAACTTGATCCACGAATTATTTATACAACAAAAAAGCTCACTCAAAATGCCTAACAAAACACTGTAATCAAACTCAAACAAAACCCGTGCTTCCCCACTATATACAACACTCATGAAATGAAGAGGCCAGTGCAGCCACACTTCTTTTGAATCAGTTACAGCTCTAACACAAGCAACAGAATTTGATCCTCAGCTGTAAATCTTTGCAAATCAGGTGGCCTGTGGAGCTGGATCCAAAACCCAGAAACTTTGTAAATAATGCTGTAATGCAGACCCTTAACTTATCAAATTTATTCTCTTTTCAAAATATCGTGTAAAAGTCACATTCTCACTATAATGCAATTGCACAACAAGATACCTTTACGTAAAGTTCTGAAAAAAATTGCAAATAAGCTCAACGGGGCACATACGAAGCCTCTGCTGTTCCACCCAAAACTCCAAAACCCAGCTGCGCGCAAGCCTCAAGCTTCCCAACACTATTACCTACAATGCCAACTATCCCGATCTCAGCACTGCCACCTAGTAGAAAGTGGTAGCGGACCACGGCTGCCTGTCGCATCTGCTCAAAGGCAGCAGTATTCCCGAAAAGCATTTGAAAGCTGTTGCTGCTAAAATTTTAACTGCAGCCAATAGTTAACCACTGACTACAGCGGTCCGAAGACAGCCTCCCCCAAATCCCCCCGTCCTTCCCAAGGGAGATCCTAGAAGCGCATACATCAGAATCTGCTTCGCGTGTCTTGGCGCAATCTTCGGCGGGGGAAAACGTGAATTCATACTGCGAGCACCCAACCTCGCGCACACCGCCCCCCGCCCAGGGCCCAGCCAGCGGCTGCTGAGGGGCAGGGAGAGGAGCGGGCGGAGATGAGCTCAGAGCTCCCCGCAGCTCCACGAGCACCACCGGCGGCTCCCTCCGCCCCAGCCCCTTCGCGCCCACCTCCGAGCATCGTCCTTCCTCGGGGGACTGGGCTGCTGCTGTTGCGTTCCTCTCTGTGCAGCGGGACGCGATGGGAAGCGGATACCGGGAAAGCCAAGCCTGCCCTGCCCGCCGTCGGCCTAAGGCACAGCCTGAGGCGTGCAGCCGCCCCTCGCAGCCCTGGGAGCAGCCGCCGCAGCACTGCACAGTTTAGCCTCGTCTTACCTCACCTCCCTGGCTCCGGGGATCATCCACAGCCGCCACTGCCTCCCGTGCCCGCCCCCACCTGCGCCGTCCCTCCCCGCGCCGCACTCAGGTGCGGAGAGAGCACAAAGGCAGCACCGCCCGCTGCGGGGTGCAGCTGCCTCGTACACGTCGTTCCTCTTCCCCGCCGAGCCCCCGGCCCTGCTGCGCACTACACCGGCGCCCCCACTCCTGCCGCTGCCGGCCGCCCGCACCCATCCCTCCCCTCCCCGTTACTGAGCGCCCTGCCCACTTCAGCCCTCTGCGGGGCGCGCGAGCTGGCCGGCCGGCCTCCCGCCCCCCAATCCCCCGAAACCGTTACGACCGTTGAAACCGTTGGAACTCGCCCCAAGCCTCTCCGCAAACCTCCCCTCACGTACCCTGCACCCCCTGTTGGTTGGTACCCGGCACCACGAAACACCCCTCAGACTGTGAGGAAGTTCCACAGCGCCGGAGAGAGCCGAGGGCGACACGCTACCGCACGTACCCCTCAGCCACTGACACACACCGGGGCCGCCCTCCGGCGAGCGGCGGGGCAGGCAGTCCTTCTCCGCAGCCCCCGGCAGAACGCTACAGCGCCCTACCTCCCCTCCACCGGAGGCGGCGATCCCCCCGCTCGGCGCTCCCGCCAGACAGCGCTCGCCGCCGCCGAGTGGGGGTGTGTGGTGGAGCGGGAACAGGTGATGAGCGGGCGAGAGAGGAGCCGCCGCTGTCCCCCACAGTGGCGGGAAGGTGTGTGGGGCAAACCCGCTGTCGCCTTCCCCTCACCCCGTCTCTGCAGATGCCCCCGGGAAGGCCTGCGAGGCTAGCATCGGCAGCAACAACAACCACCCCCTCCCCCGGAAAAGCTGTTCTACCTCCCTCTCCCTCGCTCGCCTTCTTTTCAGCGCGGCCGCTTGACTGACAGGGAGCCTTCCAGCGGCCGCCCACGCGCGCTCCCGTTTTCCCTCAGTCGGAGAGGGAGATGGTGAAGGAGAAAGCATGAATGGAAGAGTCAGGCGGTTAACGGGAGCGCCCGGCGACGAGCAGAGGGAAGCCGGGCCCCGCTCCTTGGAGCGCCGCAGCGAGGCCCCAGGGCTCGGTGGGCTCCGCTGGTAGGCGCGGGTGGGTAGGGCTGCGGGCAGCGCTGCGGTGGGGCGGCCGTCCCTTCCTGACGGCGGAGGACTGGCTGCCGCAGGCTGCCAGCTCCTTTCCCTTTCTCAGAGAGGGCTGAGACACCATTTTAAGATGCAGTTACACCTTCTCAGGGAGTTGTTCCTGTCATTCAGGGTGTCCAAGGAGGTTGTGAATGCTCCATCCGTGGCTGTGTTGAAGGCCAGGTTGGAAGACCTTAAGCGACCTGATCTAGTGGAAGGTGTTTCTGCCCATAGCAGAGGGTTTGGAAATAGATGATTTAAAGATTCTTTCCAACACAAACCGTTTTATGATTCAGTCCCCAAATTCTCAGGCCCGCATCTGAACAGTGCCTAGAGCACATGGGTCCCTATGGCTTGGTGTGAACACATTACCTAGCATGGTGGACTCTGTTCAAGGAGAAGAGTGTGCCTCTGGTCAGCTGAAGTTTACATGAAAAAACCTGGGTCAGAAGGTGGAAAGTTGATGCCTTCTAAAACCAGAGCCATGACTTTGGCCGTGTATGTAGGCAACATGGGTGATTCCTCATCTCCTGTAAACCTACTTTGCTCCACCAAAGGCAACCCATTTTATTCTGATAAAACCCCAGCACCTGATATTTGCACTTGCCTTCTTGTTGTGAAGTAATAGGAGGGAGGAAAGCACCTCAAAGGCTATTTTAAGCCCATTTGTTTTTTGGTTTTTGGTTGTTTTTTTTTTTTTTTCCCAGCAATTACTTAGTACTTGAGTTTTTTTCCAGTGTTTTGACATGAATATCATAGAGTTTCACTTGTGGTGTTTGTTTTGCTAGCCTAATTTACTGGCAAAACAAAGCATTAGATGTTCAGGTAATGGGGGCCTATCAGGTCAGTAAGTAACCTCACTGAAGGTCAGTAATTCCGCTGAGTTACTTAATACATATTTTCTTAATTTTTTTTAACTGGAATTATTGATTGGAAGCCCCATGAGTATTTATCTATCTAAATTTCTCCTACAGTTTTAATTGAACAGGGCATTTTCCACTTCTGAATATACATCGAATATTTTCTTATATAGTGTTAGATATATTATATGCATGCTGCGCTTGAGGTATATCTGCATTTGCAGTTACATAATCACTCAACATTGGTTTTATCCCATGAATCTAGAATCAGATTCTGAGCTGTTTTAAATCTGTATGCCTCCACAAATTCAGTGTGTGCCAGGAAATTTATGTCAGCTAGAATTTCAGCCTCTGAATTTAAAAAGCTGCTTTGGATTCATAATGAGAAGTGTCTTGGTAACTTTACTTTTTTAAATTTTTCATTTCTGAAAACTGAATGCGCAATAAAACATTGTAAAGTCCTTTGCTATGGAATAGCAAATGTAAGATTATAATTTAGGAGGGTCAGTGCAATTCTTTATGTATTTGGTTTGTAAGGTTTTTATGTTTGTGCTAACAGTTCAAGATGACTCACCTACAGCACATATCACTGCCACAGCTGTTGTAAACCTTCTGAGTCAGAGAATGACTTTATGACCTAGAATTCTGGCAGTGAGTACTATCTTAGCGATTTTCCCAATTAGGAGAGACTTACGAGTTGGTATCAGTCAGAGTGAGTCAGAATTTGATGTAAGTGGCAAAACTGGACCTCTCAGTTACTACTGGATTAGCTCAGTACCCTCTTCCCTTCCAAAAGTCAGTGGCATGAAAACCTGGAATGAGCCTGTTATGGGAACTCCTCTTCAGAAAGTTCAGAAAGACTGCATGAGCCAAATGCTCTTGGTCCCAAATGCTCTTAGCTACTGTACCAGCCATCTGCTGCTTGTTGCTTTGAGGTGCACGGCAGCTTTGCAAGGAAATGGGGCCAGAGCAGTGAATAGTTGAGAGGCAGCAAGTCTTCTGTGCTTTACTTTGAGGAACCATTTTGCTTCTTGGGCTTACCAAAGTGCAGGAGGTATGACATTAAACTGACATGTGCTACTGCTGTGTGCTTCTCTCTGCTGAGTAAGGAGTTTCAGTTAGATTTGGGGGTTGGCTGTTTTCTGAAAAACAGCCCAAATCTGTAGTAGGTGGTTTTGAATAGCAAAATTTGGGTACCCGGTAAACTGTCAACTGCTTGCTGCAGAGTGCGTGTGTTGGAATTGGTCAACCAGATACTCTCTTAAAATTATGTCAGAAGGGGCCAATATTTAGGGTTGAGTGTATGGCTGAACCAATTAGCGCATGATTTGCTTGAATGTAGGCTGGCTGCAGTCTGGCATTAGGGTTTGTCACCCAGCCAGTCAGGCTCTAGCAAGGCTAGGGCCTAGCTTGAGTCGTGGAGGGCAATGAGAAGGATTCATTGGTGAGGAAGGCCAAAATCACAAGCCTTCTGCAATTAGGAAGGATTTAAGTGTGAGGTTAACATCCAACATGAAGCAGAGGGTGAAGATTAGAGATTCAGTGACCAATCAGCTGTCTTTATTGTCAGCTATGCTAGGGACTTCAGTGTTGACTCCAGCAGCAGCTTTTCGGTAGGTAGGCAGATTGCTGACTTCTGGGATTAGAATTGAACTGTTTGTGAAGCACAGCTGATGAGCCAAGTTTGAGGTAGTGCTTCAGTACTGAGTAATTTTGGGGCATGTACTGGTATGGTTGTGGAACAGAGGCTATAGCTGAAATTTGGGTTAAAGCTTGATCTTGCTGAGAGTGAAGCACTTACCCTAAGCTAGGTGCCAGGCAGCTGTTGGGCCAGGTAAGGGATTAAGGTGGGAACATCTGGGAAATTTTGGTATTTGAAGCTGTTACATTGCTGTATTTGTGTCTTTGTTAATCTGTATGTCTGTTTGGTTTTGTGGCTCAGAAATCCATTGAAAATCTAGTTCAGCTGATTTCTAAATTATTTTTTATTTCCCTTTTGACCTTCGAACTGCTTGCAGCAAAGAGCAGTCAGGCTCTCGCAACATGCTGCTGCTGGTAAAAAACTGTTCATGAATGAGGGATGTGAGTTAGGGCTCTCTTTGGGACTGCCTTTGCTACAGAGATATTTTATTTTTGTTCTTAAGGTTCATACAAGCAAATCAGCCTTCTTGAGGGTAAAAGTCAATAGCCAATGAAGTATAATTTTATTACAAGATAGACCCACAGAGGTCAGTGTTACATGGGGTGCACTGATGAGGTTTCTTCCTTTTCCTGCATTTCACCTGCAGAAAAACATCTAACCTGCAGTAGCAGCTATGACCTAGCACCAGCCCAGCTCTTAGACATAAGAGCAAGCCTTGAGGCATCACGGGCACCATTGTGAGTAAATTTTTTTTTTTTTTTTTTTTTTGAGGCTCTGTGGCAGAGAGAGTAGGAACAGCTTTCTGAAAACCTTCTCCAAATACCAAGATGATGCCTTTAGAAGAATGATGAGCTCTTCAGCTGTATCTCTGATGCTTCCTGCGCTTCTCAGTTGTTATTTCTAAAAAGAGGAGGGTCCCATTGACAACATAGCAGATGTAGCATCACAGTGGACTTGCATTGGCTTGGGGGAAAGTAGTGAAGTAACAATTAATAAATAATGCAACAGTTCTGGGCCTTATTCCCAAATGGATCAGTTCTTTCAAATTAGCCTAATCTGCTGCATTTATCTGGCCATGTTGCTACATATGAGCTCCATCCTTTTTATTCTTTTTTTCCACTTTGTATTCTAAGGAGAAGATTAATCCTGCCTCTAGTGGGAAGAGTCCAGTGGAAATTGGCAGGCTTTCTTATTTCTCTTCCCCTTCTTGGTTACTTCAGCTAATGTTGTCTTTTAAACAGGACAGGTCTTACATAGAGATGGTGGAATGAAAGAGCCAGAAGGCTAACCAGAGATGGCAGAGAGAGCTGATGAAATCCATTGTAAACCTGGGAGAGAAACGTTTTGAGTCCAGCTCAGTAGTTCTCCATCAGGTATATGAGGTCATACAAAATGAACGTATCCACATTTCCTTAAGGCTTTTTCAAACCATATTCTGACCAGCTTACATTTGGCTTCAAAGTCAGGTGATATCTTCCCACCTCTTTCTTGTCCTGAGGTAATGCAAGGAAGAAATGATGGAGATACTCTGTGCAAGTATCCTCAAACTACCAAGGGCAGATTCTTCAGTAGGAGGGTTAGTTGTGTTTTGTTTTGTTTGATTGGACGTTTGTTTCTTGTTTCTTTTTTCCTTTTGTTTGTGTTTTTTGTTTGTTTGCGGTTTTTGTTTGTTTGCTTTTACAAAAGGCTGTTCCAAAAATATGTCAGTACAAAGATGCTTTTTCTTGTCTTTGAAAGGTTGTGGGGGGAGGTCCCCAGTGACATGAGAGGGGTAAATGTGATGTCCATCTCCAAAAAGGGCAAGCAGGAAGATTTGTGTTACTGCAGGCTGGTCAGTCCCACTTCAGTCACTGGTCAGGTTATGAAGGAGGTTTGCTTGAAAGTGATTTTTAGGCACATGAAGAAGATGGTGGCTGGGAACATCAAGAATGGGCTTACAAAGGCAAAGCATACCTGACCAGTCTAATTGTCTTGTATGAAATTTAGTTCAGGGAACAAGAGGAAAGCAGTAGATGTTGTTTACCTTGACATTACAAGGGTTTTGACTTAAGTTTCCTGTAGTGTCCTTGTAGACAATTGGGTACGTATGGAATGATAGCTGAGCTGCAAGGTGGGTGAAAAATTGTCTGAGCCCCAGGGCTTTAAGGGTAGTGGTCAAAATTTACTTGATGACTGGTTATTAGTGATGTTTCTCTGGGACTGTTGCTGTTTAATATCCTTATCAATTCCTACATGAGGGGACAGACTATACCCTCATTTCACAAAACAAAATTGGGGCTGCAGTTCAGAGTGATGTCAAGAAGTTGAGGAATGGGCCAACAGAAACTTTGTGATGTTCTGAGGCAAATGTAGAGTTTTGTACTTTTGTGCAAAGTCTTGTATTACACTGTATTAGTTTGAATTGGAGTAATCCCATGTGACAGTACCAGCTGGGGACCATCTGGCCAGAGAGCAGCTTTGCAGGAAAGGGTGTGGGAGTCCTAGTGTATGACAAGTTGAACCAGAATCAGCAGTGTGCCCTTGCAGCAGTGAAGACCAACTGCATACCAGGTTATATTAGCAAAAGCATAGGCAGCAGTTGAGACAAGGGATTTCTCCCCTATGTAAGGTATCTGTATAGGGAGACTCCTAACTCCAGATGCAGCTTCATAAGAGAGAGGTTGTGGAGAGATTATAGTAGAGGGGTCTGTTGCGAAGAGGGGTTTAAAGCACTGAGGGTTGATCAGTTCTTGTTTGGAGTTTTTGAGGGAGTGGTTTTGGTTGGTTTTTTTTTTCGTTTTTTTTAGTTTTTTTTTCCCCAAAACCTGGATAAGAGAAGGCGAAGGGAGGATCATAGTACTGTCTTCACCTACCTAACAGTGAGTAATAAAGACAGAATCAGACTTTACAATGCAAAAGAACTGGAGGCAGGAGGCATGCGCTCTTAAGTTGTAGAAAGAACTGCCTTCAGATATAAAGAAATTATGACTATCGCTGTAAGCGTGGTTAACAACTGGCACAGGCTGCCCAGGGACACTGTGGTATCTTCGTACTTGGTGGTACTAATAACTCAGTTGGATAATGCCATGAACAATCTCATTTAACTTCCATGTTGGTCCTGCCTGTAGTAGGAATTGGACCAGATGACTTCCAGATGTCCTTTCTAACCTCAATTATTCTGTGGGTTTAGAGGGAGTCTTTGTAGTTAATCTTTGACAATGATTGTATTCTGATTTTCCAAGAAAGATGTGTAAGGTTAAGGCAAAGAAACAGAAAGAACTGTGTGAAACAATGGGGTAAAAGAAGTCAAGTAGTAGGTAGAAGATTTAGGAAGAGCCTGTGCAGTAGATTCTGGTCAGAGGAGGAAGGAAATGTATGTGAGCCATTTGCAGGAACTGACTTTGGTTGGTGTAGAAATGTTTTGTTAAATGGGCAAAATGCATGGAACTTTGTGTGCTGCCTATTTAGTTGGCCCGTTTGTTTTGTAGTATCCTTCATGTCTTTTCCTCTGACCACTTTTTTATCTCTGTATACATGGTACAAATCAAGTTATCTTTACTGAATTGAACAGAACCGCACCACATTTGTTTTGGTTAAATATGAAATTAAAACTAGAGTTGTTTTCATGCAGTAAACTTGGTAGGAGCATAAGGCAGAAATGCAACTTAAAATAGCATTTAGGAAATATATATAGCAAAAATGAACAAACAATCTGCAGTGAGTCATGTCCAGCAGTTCTCGCAATAAAAGAAAGGAGCTTCTCTGAGGATACTAACTGGGAATAGCTTTTGCTTATCTGGAGCTGGAGCTACCCTCTGGGTAAAGCATTTTGGCAAAGCCTGTTTGCCCTGTAGCAATAGGGTATGCTGGCTGCAGGGGAGGGTAGCACAGCAAGTCAGACTGGTGGTAACACAGAATCTGAACTAATTTCTAAATTGCCAGCACACAGGAGCACTCTCAGAGATGAATCATGTCCAACTTGTCAGTTTTGTCTTGAGTCCTGGTGACTGCTTCAGCACTCTTGTCCTGTAAAACAAGCTGCATTTCTGCACTTAGCTAGTACACCTGAAGCCAGTGTATCCCCTTTGTGAGTACAAAAGCACTCTCTGAGCTGAAGTTATTGCTGTACTGGACCACACACAATCATGCATTGAGAGATCCTTTGCTAACCTAGCAAAGAAATCTTCCAGCACAGTTAAGTAAATGTGATTTAAAATCTGGTTTGTCTGGCAAGTGAAGAGAAAGAACTGCCATTTTACACAGGGCCAAAGGATATACTCTATGCCCTGGGAACATGAGTGTCTTAGGGGAATCTGTTGCAATGTAGTTACCCTCTTACCTGGCTGCTATGCTGACTTATGTTATTAGCTGGTGGTACTGCTGCCCTGAAGCAAAACTAGCTGTGCTAAGGTGGAAGGAAGCAGCCCAGCACAGCTTTGCTTTGGGAAACTTTGAAACCCAAGTGAAGCAGGATAGAATTGGCCAGGTTGGGTGTCAGCAATTTGGCTATCCCTATTAAATAAAAAACTCGACACACAGTAGAGAGAAGGGGCTCTGATGACACTATTTCAGCTTTGTTCTCATGGTAACCATTATGTCATCAGGATACCATGGTTACTATAATACTTATATTTCAAATGTTAAAAAAAGGGAGAAGGAGGAAAGAAACTTTTTCCAAAGTTATGAGATGTGTTTATTCAGAATTAAGTAGTCATAAGGAAGGATTAACCAACAATTGTTAATGCTTCATGGAAAAGCCATTTTGAAACCATGAAGAACTGTTTTAATTAGTACTTGCTGTTTCTGCTGCTGTCCCTGTCACCATATGGTGCATGTCCTGGGGTTTCCCCTTTCTCAGCTTTTATCACCAGCAGCTATTTTGGTAAACACGTACTGCAGAAGGCTAACATAGTCATATTCAAAACTTTGGAAGCATATTTTCTGGTTGAGGTAAAAACCTGTATTTGCACAAAAATCAGAAATAAAAAATCTTGAATTTTGAGATTGGAACTGTGAGGTTATCTCACTTTAGAGGCTCAAGAAAAGTAAAGGAAGTCTTGGCTTGGATGGCCAAGCATACGGCTCAGAGGAAATCATAATGGCAGGTTGCTATTCCTTGTCTGAGGACAAAAAATGCACTAATGGCAGTGTGATTTCATGGGATCATCCCTGCAGACCTCTATGGGTACAGCATGAAAGATACCTTTGTGGAGGGAGACAGCATGTACTTTGGTACTGTGAGAATGTACTATTTTGAAAATGGTCTGATAATGAAAAGTAGAAGAGCTTTAGATGATTCTATATATGAATATGAGAAGGAACAAAAATAAAATAGGCAATGCATGTGTTTTCAAAAGTAGCTGGTGTTCATGGGACTTTTGGAATGAGTAATTGCTTGTCAATACTACATAAGGAAATTGGTAGGCATTCTGTGCACTGTCAGTTTCAGGTCCTGGGAGATAGTTCAAGGCAGAATTCACAAATGCAACGCATTTAAAATTTCGAAATCACTTTTGGAACTCTTCTGAGTTCAGGATTGCTCAGTTTGTGCAGAGCTGACTTTGAAAAGCTGGGAAAAATATTAACAAAATATTAGGTATTAAGATCTGATGGGGAAATTCTAAAGTCAAAAAAATTTTCTTACCTTCTGTAATTGCTTGATCTTATTGCCTATATTGTTCTTCTTTCATTTTCCCCTGATATTTGTTATCAGTGATTAAAGTATCTTATTCTAAATTAGTAAGTTCCTGAGGTCAGAGTTGCAGTTTTCTATAACAGCTCTACAGGGCTGAATTGTAACAAAGCAGGTGAGACTCTTACAAAAGCATGAAACTACACAGGCTGAATTTTAGGTGCTTAAAATCTTTTTTTTTACAAACAGAAATGCAATCCATTGAGAAGTACAGCATGTCACGTTATATATACTCACAGGTCATGAAATCTGTTGTATTAACCAGCAAGGAAAAGGCTGCTGTGGAAACTTAATCATAAAGAAATCAATGGTATGTATACAGTTGACTCTTAACTGTTGCACTTTAATACATGCCAAGCTTCCCAAAGCATTGAAATACCCCAGTTATCCCTAGATTAAATTGACCTCTGCAGGATCCCTTCTGTCTACATTTAGCATTCAAAACATTGGCTCTGTATGCTTTTTGCATTCTTGCTGTTGCATATTTTACATACAAATAGTCAAATAACAAAAGATTTTCCAAAGCCAACAGTATTCACCAGCCAGATCTCCCTATATGTAAAAAACGGCAGTCTGGCTTCAGCTGCTACAATTTCAGGGGAAATAAAAGGGGGCAAAAATACAATTCTGAAAGGGAAGGCTGTCACTATAGAGAATATTGCCTCTTGACTGCAAAAAAAATCTATTCCAGCAAACAGCTAGCAGGTTTTCTAACAAATTCTCTCTCTATATATGAAACAATCATCTGCCCTTTCTTGATGTTCACTGTAGCCTACCTGATTTTGTGCATCTGCTGTAGTCTTGCAAATATTAGTAAACTAATATTTCACAGTGAACAGTGCTGCTAAGCAGAATTGATAGACACTTGATATAGCTGAAGTCTATATCACTGGGTATGGCTAAAGATTTTTACCTGTTTATCTCTCTAATTATCTATTATTGCTGATATCTCTCTGGAGCAAGTATTCCTGCTCCAGATTGAAGAAAATTAATGTCAATAATCCTTCTTGGGTACATAAATACAAACTCTGGTAGCAAGAGACTACAGGCACATTTGGTTCAGGAGTCCCACAGAAAAATGTTCCCTAGAGAGTATCTTCTGATTTGGAATAGTCCTACCAAGGTCAGAAATATCTGAAAGCATGGGATTTCAGGTAACTTGTTCAATAAAGAATCATTTCTGTGATTCTTCCTAAGCTTTCCATATGTCTGGGATAAATACCCTTTGCTACTGAAGTTCATTCATTACCAGAATGTACCAGTGATTACAGCTGTACAGAGGCATGTATATGAATAATGGTGGCCCTAAGTGATCAACATAAGGCAAGCCAAAAATCTACACCAGGACAGTTGAACTGATTAGGGTCTTATGATTAATACCTGAAGCAGACTTCAGTATTATATTTCTAAGAGGTTGGCAGCATAGACAGTAACTTGTTTGGTTTTAATAGTATCTTGATGGCTTTAAAAATGCCTTCAGTATATTGGAGAAAGGAGAGGTTTGGTTTTGGTTTAATTAGATTACAGTGCGTATAATCAGTGAAGAATTTTAACTTACATGTTGCGGCAGCTAACATAAAGACAAGATATATATGTATATTCTTTTGCTGAAAATAACTTGATTAAGAAACCAAGGACCTGCATATTGTATGCAGTCATCAGAAGCTGGCATATGCTCTGCAAGACTGCTTTGTCTGGCACCTGAAGCTGTTTTCAAGCTTTTTCTTTGAATTCTTCTAGTTGGTATTCGTTCCCAGTCTCATTGTCACTTAGCATTACTGAACTGCCAGCAGCAGCAGCACCCTTTCTTTCTTCCTGTTGTGACAAAGCCTAGTTCATCAGGCAGTGCTCAAAAGTTACTCCAAATTGTGACATATGGGAGTTTATGAATTAAGTTTTCTCAATTTGAAAAATACTAATAACAAAGAATGATAGTAAGAGAAAATGAATAGCAGTAGCCTATGTTAGGTGAAAGTCTTCTAGTACAACTTTGGCCTTTTTCTTGTGTAGATACTACTTCTGTAATAAATGAAACTGATATTTTTTCTATAATGCTTTACAGAGTATGTGGGAAAATCCACTGTTAATGTCATCTGTCTTAACGCATACATGTATTTTTCATTCTTAGCCTGTTTTTGTCATTAAACAAACTGTTTCTGCACAAATAACCATAATATAAGTCTGACTTACTTTTGGCTGGGAAAAAAAATTGAAACTCCAAACAAACAACAAAACTTTTTCAAGAATACTTGTTTTGAGTCTCCTTTACCAAAGCTAACCTTTTAGGAGTAATTGTCTTTGAAAAGCCTTATTGCTATTGCTTAACAGGACTGTCTTATTGCAGTAACAGTAATGTAATTTGGTACTTCTCTACATGCAAAATATGAATTATGAATGCTGATAAAATTTATACACTGCAAGAAATATAGAATTTTAATTTTCTATAATCATTTAAGAAAGTAATTAACAATTTCTATTATTTAGTGCTTGAGTAATGCATGCCAATTGATGTGTATGATGCAGTAGGAATAACTGATATAGGATTCATATGGGACCCTAGCACAGAATTCAGTGAAACTGAAAGATCATACAAATTTAAACTGAAGGGTGAGCATCATCGTAAATAATTTTTTATCACTATACATAGTGATATAACATCTGTATCCCTGCCCTGTACCTATCTTAAGAGTAGGGTACCTTGCTGTATCTTCTTAAAATGAAGCAGGGTGTGGACTGTCACAGTCCTTCAGAGGAGGAGGTGTAAAAAGTGACCAGTTATTATTCAAGAAAGCAAGTGCACTTACTCCAGGTTATACAGCTCTGATACTTACTGTTTGTGCTGGTTTTGGCTGGATAGAATGAATTTTCTTCATAGGGACTATGTTTTGGATTTGTGTGAAAATGGTGTTTATAGTATAGGCATGTTTTTGTTATTGAGCCAAGTTCTTTTCTGCTTTCTCCTCCACCCCTACTGTAGTGAGTAGGCTGGGGATACTCAAGAAGTTGGGAGGGGACACAGCTAGGACATCTGACCCCGACTGACAAAAGCAATATTCCAGACCATATGATGCCATGTTCAACAATATTAAGCTGGGGGAAGAAGGAAGGAGGGATGTTCAGAGTGATGGTGTTTGTCTTCCCAAGTAACTGTTACACATGATGGACCCCTGCTTTCTCAGAGATGGTTAGACTCTTACCTGCCAGTGCAAAGTGGTGAGTGAATTCCTTGCTTTGCTTATGCACGCAGCTTTTGCTTTACCTGTTAAACTTTGTTTGTCTCAACCCACACTTCTTCCTTTCCAGTTCTCTTCTCCATCCCACTGGTTGCGAGTGAGCAAGTGACTATGTGGTGTAGTTGTCAGCCACAACACTGGTCATTGTGTTTTGTGATACCAGCTCATGACCACGTGGGGTCAGATAAAGAGTTTTCTATGAGAAATGGCTAAGGCTGTGGCACCAAGGAGAGTAAGAAGGTGGAGTTTGGGTGTTTTAGTTTTTTTTTTTAACTCCTGACTTTCATGTGCTCCTTTTAAGCATTCCGTATAAACCAGATGCAGAAGCAGTGTTCAGAGTAAACTGGACTATTGCTCTATTCCTGAGTGGCAATAGTTACATCTCATCTTTCCGTGTATTTTCTACATAAAGTAATGTCATCAGAATAAAGCAATAAATAAGCTTGAGATCTGTGAGTAGTCATTACTAGGGCCTATTGCAAAGTGCTACTTTGTCAAGGAAATGGAGCCTTGCTAATTGAAAGTGGGCTGTTAAAAACTTTTTACCTGGCTGGTTAATGCCCACCTGATACCTTAGTACTGCAGGAGAAAGGGGAGGGATTCATTTCAGTACTGTTCCTCTTAGCTATTACTTGTTGAGAAAAGTCTCCTTCTGATTGGAGTTGTTAAGGGGACAAGCTGCAAATCTAGCAATCTGACTCTGGAAATGTAGCTTGACTTCTTTGCATAGTGCCACCAAATCCTTGTGAAGACAGGCAATTAGCTAAGGGTACTTAATGACTCAGTGTGTTCTCAGTCTTTACCAGAGGGGGAACCTGAGTGGAAACCTTTCTGTCATTCTTTAAGCTTGACTACCTATTTTTTTTCCTCCATATAAATCAGTTTGTCAGGTAAACAGGATAGTAGAAAACAGCACGTGCCCAGATAACTCATCTGGGAGGTGGCCAAAGTTTGTATTTGGAGAGAGGAAATGATCTTGAATCTTAATCTCTCAGCATGTAATTCATCTGTGGAATATTGATGAAGCATTAGCTCAGAAAAGTGTTGCATTGATTAGCTGTTGATGTGAAAGGAATCTTTGTGTGGAGGTTGTTATCCTACAGGAACTGACTGGGAGAGAAGCTTTTCCATGAGTCAATACTTGTGATATGACAGTGTTCAAAGGCAGTGTCAAGAAACTGCAACATTTCACTGCAGGTCTGGCAGCATTTAATGCTGTAATGGCTAAACCATAGCTACATTTTAAGACTTTTAACTTTAAAAGTAAAAATAATTTTTTCTCCTGATCTGAGTCTTCAGGGACCAAAACACAGAAGGAAAAGACCCACAGTTTATGATTTAAAAATATTTTGTGTTCTTTTTTATTCCCCTGTCATTGTCATGGGTTTGGATTGCCTAGCTGCAGTGAAATATGAGACCAAAACTGGAGCAGGACAATAAAACACAACATCAGGCATGACTCCTGTTATATTAGTATAAAATGGGCTAACTCTTCTTTGAATTAAATGCTTTCAATACTGCTAATTTCAGCAGGGCTACACAGCTTTAGCTAACAGCAGCATTTACCCATGGATCTTCTAGTCTCATTAAGGTGTAATAGCAGAAGCAAGAGGAGGTATATGAGGTAGTCAACAATAAATGATGGGAGTTCAGTATCTTGAGTCAAAATCCACATGATTTAAAGTGGTTCTAAAAGGAGAAGGTGACGGAATTTCTTAATTGTTGTAGTATCCTTGTACTGCATTCTGTGTGACCCAAATTGATCTTGCTCTGACTGAACCTTTTCAGGTTCTCTTGCTTTTACCTCCCTAGCTTCTCTCTGGAGCCTAGGTTCTTGCTCTGGACCATTCAAGAGAGCAAGGTAGTCTCCCAGCTCCAGCAACAAGATGATAAAGGAACTGGAAGTGACTCTTTTTCATGGAACATACCTCCATCTTCTCCATGAAATTACAGAGCTTCCACGCGTACTGGGGCAGTAGATACCTGTGAATGCTAGAATGTCACAAATGAAGGAAGGTGGAGGGTTGTGGTGAAGCATGTCTAAGGAAGCAGGAGCTCCAATACAGTCATGCTGAAATTCTGGATGAGGAGATTTCGGCTTATGTTGAGATCAGCTCTCCATGGAGTGGATGGTATGTGAGGGAAGAAAAAATTCTCACAGCTCAGAGATTGTCTCATTCCTGATCTGGAGGGTCAAGGCATTGTGTGTTTAGACTGAAGTACTATTTTGTATATTAGTGTCATTGAAGATTCAAATTTGTCATCAATCCTAGATGAAGTAATAGGAAAATCCCTTCTGTACCTAAATGACAGGTCAAAACTATTAAATAATGGAGTTTTTTTCTTAAAATTTTCAGAGCTTTCTTACTTTGAACTTCCTTAATTTATTAAGATGGCACGGCTGTGGACCAAACCTGCCTTACAGCCCTCAGGCTCTAACTTCAAAGGTGGTGCTACTCTGAGCTCATAACTGCATATATTTGACTTAGAGCAGGTTTGTTTCATATACTAAGGTCACACTTGTCCATGGTACAAGCCAGGGCAATTCTTTTTGAAGCTGTATCAAGTTTTGTGTGCTTAAATCCAGGGTGGACTAAGTCTTAAAAGGTCTAAAGCTTATTTTTTTCTCTTTCCATGTTCTTTGTATGCCTGGCCAGAGCTGTTTGAATTCAAGTAGCTGTTGGAAACAGTTCATCAACTGGGAAACAAGAGATAAGCACAAGTTTTTGTGTATTTGCTAAAGTATCAACTGGAAGTTCCCTTCCCAGTTTTCATTGCAATGTGATAGTGTGAGGCTTGCCTAAAGCAGTACTAAAGCATGACTGGATACATATTTCAAAGTAAATTGTTATCTGAGATCCACTGTGCTTGTTGAAATTGCAGCATTTTTGTCAATTCCTTTGAATGTCAACTCTCTAGACATTAATTCTTATATGACATGGATGTCCTGTTTGTATTTATTGTCCCTAAGAGCAGGAGAGCAACAAAAGGGTCACCTTCAGTTTTAATTTAATGCCACCCAGGAATCAAGCAGTCTAATCTCACTTTTGTTGTTTCAAAGTAATGACGCTTATCACTATATATTGCATGCACACACAAAAGCCAGAGATGCTCTTGCTTGTGTTATTACTCACTTCCTATTTCTAACTTAAGAATACGTTAGCAAGTGTTACACAGACTGTTGATGCAGTTTTAACAAGAAGAAATATAATACAATGCATCGTAGGAGTATGGAGTGATCCAGTTTTCCTGTGTGGGCTGGAGAAAGTATTTTTTTCAAGTATTGGGATTACACAGACTATGTATGATTAACCTAGTTGTCGCCAATTACAGCTGTTCTGATGCCCACCTTCTCCTGTTAGGTAGTTTTTATCATGACTGGCATCATCATTTAATCATTACAGCAGTGGACAGAGTCAGAATTCCTGGCTCCTGAGAGTAATTTTGGTGATTTACTGTTTTTTCTGTCGTTGGATCAGACAGAGTTCAGTCACTTTATGCTTCCATCTTTCCATCTGAAAGCAGAAATAATCTGAAGGCTGATACATTTATGCGTAGTATACTTTCCCACTTTCTGCAGTAAAAGAGCAAATAAATGTAAGCATTTTGTCCCACATGAAACTCTGGTATTTGGAAATATGTATTTATCAGGAATTGGGCCAAACATAATAATATTGATATGTTTTCCTTTCTGTGGGTTGGAAAGTTCCAATAAATGCTTTTTAGAAAATGGAATCTTCAGATATTTCTGTAGTGGTGAAGTGAATTGCTTGTATCGTTTCCTGAGCAGAAAGGGAATATTTTGATTTTAATTCAGTTTGACTTGTCTCTGTGTCACCTAAATAAATTGGGGTTGTCATTCTAACCCTAGGTTAGCATGGGTTGCCTAGGGTCAGGTGAGTCCCAGGGCCTAGTTGTTAGTTGCCCAAGCTTGCGCCCGTTCAGTGTCAGCAGGATTTCTCAGGTAGCTGGGACCAAAGGCAAAAGAAGCACAAGGCAGAGGTGTACTGCTGTTTACAAGGCACCACAGCCTCAGACACATGTGCAAACTAACATTGATGTGACTTGGAACCATTCTGGTTTGGCTCAACAACCTGAATTTTATTGTTGAGAAAGAGCAAATACCAGGGCTTGTGGCGTCAGAAGACTAAAGCAATCCCTTCATAAACCATGATGAGTATATCATGTATTGGGGTGGAATCCAATAGAACACAGGGCAGAATAAATACAAGAACACAGAATTCTAAAGAACAGTGCAAATGTGAGTTTGGAAACCTGGATGGGGTGAAATTGTTGTGCCTTGTGAGGGGAAAAAACGGCTAACATGAAATTCCAGAAGCCTGCAATTCTGTCACAGGCCCATGGCATAAGTGATTCATGATGCCTGAAGCTAGTCTGTATTCTTACTAGGAGAATGCATTTCAAAACCTAAACCAGTGACTTCAGCAAACTCCCCATCCTGTTAAGGGGAGATGGTCATCAGTTGAGAGATGTTTATATAGGTCTAGTAAGTGTAAATTTAGTGAACCTTTATACTGCCCCAGTCTTTTCCAACATGTCAAATGCAGAGATGTTTCAAAAAGCTTGCTTAGAATACACAGAGCCTACGGAAACCAATCTGGACCTCCTAGAAGATGAACATCTAAGGAACATATGAACTAGGACATGATTCTTTAAGAAAATAATAGCATATTTTCTTGCAGTACAAGGTTTAGTCTTTGGCTGCTAACTCAGCTGCAGGAAGGAAAAGAATTGTAACTGGAGTGGCTGGGATTTCAGTTGTATTTGAAAATGGGTTCTCACTTCCTGCCTGCTAGCTGAGAAGGGCTGTAATTCTGTGTACTGAGGCACTCTGTGCCCAGCTCTCAGCTACCCTGCCAGTAGGGTGTTTTAAACCTCCTGTTTTGTTCTGCCTGCCTCTAAATGTCAGGGCTTCCTCTGAAAGCCACTTAAGGTATTTCAAGAATACACCCTCAAGGCATCTGTCACCTCCTGGGAGAAAACAGCAGCCTCTGGTGAATGGCACTGAATGATTAAAAAAGCCTCAGAAGGAGAGGGAGGTGAGGAAAGACCTTTGTCAATAGGTCTTTTGTGTTTTACTGTTTGTTTTTTTTTCCCCAAGTAGCATTAAAGTAAATGGTTGCATCCTGTGTTTGAATGCTGTTTTACTGGATCAGAACAGAGGCTGTGAAGTTGCTGTATTTTATTCTTGGTACCTTTAGGAGCATGAGTGAGAGAGAAACCAGAGAGGGATTTTTATAGAGTCTTTGATACTCATGACCAATCATTTGCAAATTGCTTGGGCTTTCTAGGTCAGAATTTCTTAGAAGCTCTTCAGTGCTCAAGAGAAATTACTGTTGTTGGGATTTGGGTTTTTTTGTTTGTTTGTTTTGTTTTTTGTTTTTTTGTTTTTTTGTTTTTTTTTTTTTTTTTTTTTTTTTTTTTGTTTTTTTTTGTTTTTTTAAAAT
>JASSUY010046552.1:0-19271 GCA_032466535.1 Forpus xanthops | reverse complement strand
AGCTCTCTACACCCCGAGCTCGGCTCTGCAGCCTCCCCTCTCATCTTCTGTGTCTGGGTGCCTACACTGGCCACTGCAGGGACAGCCAGAGCAGAGCTCACAGTCTGAGCCTGAGTTATACGGCAGGTGCTCACCATCCCACTCAACTGACTGTGCCATGCAAACTGCCCCGAACCCGCCCTGTTTGCTGCGTTCTTAGTTGTTCACATTCCCTAGGGCAGGTTTTTAACCACTCAGGTCTGGTGCTGCTCCTCCTGGCACCATCCTCTGTGAGTCAGCTGCTCCCGTCCTCTGAGCTGCTGGCTCCTGGACAAGACCTGTCTGCCTCCTGCGGTGCCTATACCTGCTCCAGGTGGAAGCTCCGGACACCGAGCCTTCCCTCGATCAGGCGCTGCAGGAGTCACTTCTCGAGACAGTCAGCTTAGCAATGTCTAGGCTGTTTATTTTGCCTAGGGAAAAAATATTTTGATGTAGATGGGAAAGAGTAAAGAGAGGGGCCTGTCAAGGACTGTGGACCTGATTGCACGAAGAGAGCATGTAAAAAGAAGAAGAACAAAAGAGGAAGTGAGCCATTGTTTTTCATCTGTGTAGGCAACAAACTGGCATTAATGCAATTTACAGATGGCAGTTCCTTAGGATCTTAGAAGTCAAATTAACAGTTGTAATCTTCTATAACTGTTACATCGCTACATCATTTTCTTCTGCTATAGGCTTCCTTCTGCAGTGGAAAGATTTAGGAAAACAGTGTGCAGATGGACTATGATTATTCTTATGTAATTTTAGCAGTCTAAAAATCAGGCTCCCAGGCTAAAAGTCTCAGTTCCCTTTCCAACAGGTGAAAAGAAAGAGGCTTTTCACAGATACAGCTGTGCTTGAGTAATTGGCGTTATTTCACAGGAGTGGTGTCTGGCTGATACTGAGCTCTATTGGAGTGCCATTATACAGCAAACACCAGACAGAATCAAATGTTTGCCTCTCTCTCACTGCTTTTCAGCCTCAAGCACTCATAGGGTTGCTATTTGCCAGGCTGCGCTGAAATGCCCATAACAAGACTAATTCTTTTATGTTTTAGTTTTAGCAACAATTCCCAGAATTATTTAAAAGGATTTTTGAAGTGCTCATGCAAGTAGAAATAAATGCCGTCACTTGGAGCACGCAGGAAAGCATCGGTAATTGTGCGTTTAACAGTAGTGCCCCATTGCGCACTTACCTGTTAATGAGATTTATGTTGTAATTGGGATGAACCAAAACTTAGGAGCTGAATGCCACTGATGTGCTCAGGCCTGCAGAGTGGTCATAAACTGCAAGAAATCACATTATGGTTCACAAAATGGTTAGAGTTGGAAGGGATCAGCCAGTCCAACCTCGCTGCTGAAGCAGGTTACAGAGGAACAAGTCCAGGTGGATTTTTAATACCTCCAGGGAGGGAGAATCTACAGCCTCTTTGGGCAGGCTGTTCCAGTGCTCTGCAACCCTCAAAGGATAGAAGTTTTTTCTCATATTCAGATGGAACTTTCAGTTTGCACCCATTGCCCCTTATCCTGTTGTTGGCCATCACTGAAAAATATCTGACCCCATCCTCTTGACACCCACCCTTAAGATACTTGTATGTAAATAGGCTATTCTCTGCTGCTTTTATTCCCCAAGGCATTCATCCTAATTTTTTCGATTTTTATTTTTAAATTTCCCTGTCCAGAGCACAGAGCTGGAACTAGATGATCTTTAAAGGTCCCTTTTAACACAAATCATACCATGGTTCTATGAAAACATTTTAAAACTGCCCCATTTTGAAACAGGGCTCTAGTTTATGCCTCTATCATACTAGAGTAAGCAAAATTATTGCCTCCAAATACTTATGTTATTACTGTTAATTCAGCTTCCTACATGTTGTAACAGAATGCATTTTACTTATTCTCTTTGAAGGTCCCCATATCCTCTAAGCAATCTTCTGTCTCACTTCTCCTTCCCTTTTTATTTCTCACTATGCATTTCTTTCATTTCATTTCATAACACAAAGTTTCTTGCATTTAGTTTCATTAAATTTCATCTTACCACTTTCTGGCCACTTCTCCAAATTTGAAGTCCTGCTCTAAAGAGGGCTTGAACTCCTCTTTAGTATAGCCTCTCACACAAATTCCAGAAGTGTCCGTACCATTAGTGGAAAATATCAAAAGGAAATAGGGCCAAGATGGATCTTTGATGTAGTCTCTTTTAAAATGCCCCTGTGAAAATTGATATATCATTGGAAAGAACTTTATATGTGCACACTTTCAATCAATTGAATATATATTTTTTATGTTTTCCTCTAGACAGTATTGCCCCAATTTGCTTGTCAGAATGAGAAGTACAATAGTATTAAAAACTTTCTAAGTTCAGTGGAAAGGTATTAGAAGACTTACTAAAAGAGATAGCTTCTGTCCTTATTCCTATTAGACTGCTTGCTTTTCAAAACAGGAAATTAGATTGACTTGAGGTTATTTGGTTTGATAAGTCTACATCAGCTTTTTCTGACTACCTTCCTGTGATGGTATTCTATTACCTTTTAAGACAGATAAGAACTAAGCTGGTGGATGTTAAGTTCTGCAGGTCATCTTCTTTCTCCTTGTTGAAGATAGATACTGTACTTGTTCTCCCTGTCTTGGACCATCCTGTCTACATTTATTCTCTAAGGTGACTGCTAATAGTCCAGAGATTGCTTTGGCTTAGCTTTTAATTGGTTCATCTCCCCAGGCTCTTCCAGTTTGCATAAATTTAACTGTATTAGGTGATCTTTAATCTGTTTTTTCACTCTTCTCATTTCTGTCCTTATCCTCTTCAAACTTATTTTAAATGTCTGCTCATACTTACCTTTTTGTTTTGAAATGTGAGGCAGAAAAAACATTGTATGTTTCTACCTTCTCTGCAGCCTCCTGTACTTGCTCTCGTAACCTCACAAGTAATGGAGTAAAATTTTCTGTTGTCTCTTTTCTTCTTAAGTAATCATAGACTGTTGCCTGTCTGGCAAATAATAAATTGCTATACTTCATTCATGTCATGTTAGCAACAGGAAAATTTGGCATTTTTGACCCAGAGCCAAAGACCCTGTAAACCTTCTTATAACTGCTCAGTGAACTTAACTCCACTTTCAATGTTGTCAGTGACATTAGTGATGAAGCTGAAGGAATAGAATTTCGCAGAGTAACTGTGGTGTCTGAATCATGAGAAATGTCAGAAAATGTTCAGAAAAAAAATGGATTTGTATCCTTGTTGGGAAAGGGTAATAGACCTGCTTATCTGGGGAGACCAGCAAAGACTGTCTGGAACACTTGGTATTGGAGTTACGATGTGGGAAAACCAGTAAGGCAAACATTTTTTCTTGTGGCAGCAAGAGAATTCGTGCTCTGTATTTCTTAATTCCTTTATTTGTGTAATAAAGCTGAAGTTATCTGTAAAAGGGGGAGGATAAGAAATTTTGAATCTGTGTAATAATAGCAATCATAAAAAAACAATGCCAATTTGCATTCTTAAAGAAGTTACAAATGTCAAAATTTTGTTTCTTTAAGAACATTTTCTATTAGAAAAAAATCTAGAGTTTAATTGCAGCATTTTGATTTTCAGTATTAACACAAACTCATGTATACACATTAGTGTATAGTCTTAGGTAGTCTTTGCATACAAATAATCTTCATAATAAAACCTCTTTCTATTAATCATTACATATCTACTATCGTATAATTAGTTGCACCCAGTATTCGCCACTGATAATGTGATACACTAAAACTTATAAATTAATAACAATAAAAACATGCCAAAGGTAGAACTATTAATAAAATCTTGCAGGTGGGCAGATAAGTGAGACTGTGGAATAAGAAGAGAAAAATCAGTATTACTGTAAATTGATAGAGCTGGTAGAGCGTTGTTTCACTTAAGGATTCTTTGGAAAGTTCCAGTCCAATGTAACAAATAATTTCTGCAAAAGGACTTATTTTCATGCATTTCCAATCTATAAACATTACAATGACCTGAACTATTTTAACATTTGCAAAATCTCTTATTTTTTGAGTTTGCCAATCATTTTTAGCTTTGATCTCTAACAAGAGACTCCCACAGTTATCCTCTCTATACATTTATATGTATAACAACAGCCTGAAAACACTGGACCCATTTCAATGACATTTAGAATGGGAATAGATATCTCAGGCACTACTATAGTCTTGGAAGCTTTGTGAAAAGTCATGTCTACAAAGTAGAAAAAAATCCCAGATTACTACCTCCTAGTACTAATCTAGAATCTACTTCCTAGTACCTAGGAGGTAGAAGGAGAACTCAACTATTTTGCATTTTATTGGTAACATCCAGGTGGCAAATTAGCACATGCATCTTAGCCAGCAATAGAACACACACCTAGCTGGTGAACGTGTGGTTGAGGACATTTAGATTGGATATTAGGAAAAATTTCTTCACCAAAAGGGTTGTCAAATGCTGGAATAGGCTGCCCAGGAAGGTGTTGGAGTCACCATCCCTGGAGATATAGAAAAGATGCTTACATGTGGTGTTAGAACATGATTTTGTGGTGGACTTGGCAGTTGGACTTAACTATCTTAAAGATCCTTGCCAACGTAATTGATTCTATAATTCCTATCCCATTATATTCAACCATGCCAGGACATAGACACTGGAAGTGGTGACCACTCAGTCTTGTCTACATCCAGCAGGATACTTGCACACTTGTTTTAAGTATGATATAAAACTGCATCCAAATTACTGGATTCTGCAGCTTTACTCAGCCCAAGGAGACAATTCTTTCTTCTTGGTGGTGTGAAAGTGACAGTGTGCAAGACAATCATGCCTTGAGAATTTGAACAGACTGACCCTAAATTTACTAGGGAATTCAAGGACCCTCCTGAAGCAAGATGCTCATTCATAAGACAGCAGGCGTTTTGCTAACTGAAAGACTTCTGTAATACCATATGCTTACCTTTCACTGGGGATGCTGACTTGCAGTAAAACAGGTAACATACACAGAACCTGGCAGTTTATGCTGCAATTTTCCCTATCCATAATGGCTGTCGGAAGTCTCCTTTGGGAGCTCAATGAATCCAAAGAATTGAAATCAAAAGACAAGCTCAGCAATCTTTTTGTTCACTTCATTATTTGCAAATTCCCTGTTGTCATATTTCTGGTTATGTTACAAGAAAATTACCTTTGTGCATACTGTGTTGCATGCACTGCTTGTACTGCAGAGAATGAAGGCACGCAGAAGCAGAGGCATCTGCAATCTGCTTCTCCTTATTTATTTGCTCAGTACTGTGTTTCCTTACATTGTCCAGAATTTTGTCATGGCTTCATCCAAAGTGCACAGAATCATAGAGAACTTCCCACTTTCTCAGCACAGCCCAAATATGTGGTTTTCGTTTTTGAGCAGTTTTAATTGAAAGCCAAGCCCTTTTTTGCTGTTTTTTTTAATGTCAGTTTTTTTGTATTTTCCCCCAAATTGAAATTCTCTCATAGAAAATAAAAGAATATGGTTGTGTATATATATATGCAACATATAAGCTATATTAAAATGTGTACATGAATAGTCCTCACTAATTAAATATTTTCTAGTAAGATTAGTTTCAACTTTATAATTCTGTCCCAAAGTTTAACACCTGTAGACTTCCTGGACTTTGATCATGATGAGTAAAATAAAAGTAAATTTGTAGAAAGCTTTAACTTATTAAAAAAAATTATACCCCTAAAATACTTCTCAGTTTGAAATACAAAGAACCTGACATGGAGCACTGACTACATCTGACTCTTTCAGAATGTCCTCTCTGTGAGGTAAGGGAATTCCTTCTCATCCAAATGAGCTCTGAATACCTAAGAGAAATGCAGGCAGATGGAGACAAAATAATGGAAAAAAACCCCAAACTATATGTTTTCTAGACAATCAGTGTAGACTAATGATTTGGCCAGTATTATACTCTCCATCTTTACCACCAACATGTCAAACTTCACAGAGTATGGAAACTTGCATACTATCACTGAGAAGCTCCAATTTCACTCAATCGGTAGCGAGCAGTCATATAAATTATTCTGGTTATTTGTACTTAATGGCAGTGTATATTTTCCTTTGTCTAGCGTGAAGAACCATGTTGTCCCTTTCTTGGTCACACCTGCTCTTTTCTCCGATAATGCCTTCAATTTAAACTTCCTGGAAGAAACTGTTGTTGCTTGCATTTGCAAGTGTTTGAAACTGGATCTCTTGAAAGATGTGGTAGCATACCGCAAGAAATTTCATGAATGAGCCTCAGACTTGAACTAAACTTCATGGTCTTTTATGTCCTATATATGCAGTGCATAACTAATCCAATACACATCAAAAAAAATGAGTGTTTTTTAAAGGCTATTTCATAATTTTATTTCTGAGCACGGAGTGTCTCAAAATATCAGCTGTTAATTTAAGCAGCTGCATAAGAATTCTGGTATCTAGCTTTAGATAGACACCTCATAATTTTCCATTTGTTTAACTGGTTTCAAAATCATAAAAAATTTAGCTGACAAAATTTTTTGACTCCTGGAGGATGAAAAACCTGCCCAAATCTGGAGGATGTTAGGACCTGCATTATATATGGTACATGTACGTACTTTGTTTTCTCATTCCAGGTCATGGAACCAAAGGAGTGTTTGAACTTCTTTCAGGATGGCGTCGAACCAGAGAGAATCTACCATTCAAGGACAGAGTAGCAGATGCCTACTCAGATGTCATGGTCTCATACACAATGACAAGCTCCTTGTATTTCATAGCCTTCGGCATGGGTGCAAGTCCTTTCACCAACATCGAAGCTGTAAAAGTCTTTTGCCAGAACATGTGTGTCTCTATCCTGTTAAATTACTTCTATATCTTCTCCTTCTTCGGCTCCTGCCTGGTCTTTGCTGGCCAGTTGGAGCAGAACCGTTATCACAGCATCTTCTGCTGTAAAATCCCTTCAGCAGAATATTTGGACCGAAAACCTGTGTGGTTCCAGACCATGATGAATGACGGCCATCAGCACACTTCTCACCATGAGACTGACCCGTACCAGCATCACTTTATCCAGCATTTTCTCCGAGAGCATTACAATGAGTGGATTACCAACATATATGTCAAGCCATTTGTGGTGATACTTTATCTCATCTATGCCTCTTTCTCCTTTATGGGGTGCTTACAGATAAATGATGGAGCCAACATTATCAATCTTCTTGCCAGTGAATCCCCAAGCGTCTCCTATGCCCTCATACAGCAAAAGTATTTCAGCAACTACAGCCCAGTGATAGGTTTTTACATTTATGAACCTCTTGAGTACTGGAATGGCACTGTGCAAGAAGACCTAAAAACACTAAGCCAGGGGTTCAATACAGTGTCCTGGATTGAACAGTATTACCAGTACCTTCGTGTGGGTAACATCAATGCAACCAATAAAAGTGACTTTATCAGCATCCTCCAGAACTCCTTTTTAAAAAAGCCAGAATTTCAGCACTTCAAAAATGACATAATTTTCTCCAAAACTGGAGATGAGAACAATATAATTGCTTCTCGTTTGTACCTGGTGGCCAGGACTAGTGAAAACACACAGAGGGAAGCAGTAGAATTGTTGGAGAAGCTGAGACCCCTCTCTCTTATACAGAGCATCAAGTTCATTGTGTTCAATCCTACTTTTGTTTTCATGGACCATTATGGTTTATCAGTAACTATGCCTGTCCTTATTTCTGGTTTTGGCATCCTGCTGATGTTAATACTGACCTTTTTCCTGGTTATCCATCCTCTGGGAAATTTCTGGTTAATTCTCAGTGTCACCTCAATAGAGCTGGGTGTCCTTGGCTTGATGACCTTATGGAATGTAGACATGGATTGCATTTCTATATTGTGCCTTATCTACACTTTGAATTTTGCCATAGATCACTGTGCACCCCTGCTTTATACATTTGTACTAGCTACCGAGCACACTCGAACTCAGTGTATAAAGAACTCCCTCCAAGAGCATGGGACAGCAATTTTGCAGAACGTTTCTTCTTTCCTTATTGGGTTGGTCCCCCTTCTCTTTGTGCCTTCAAACTTGACCTTCACACTGTTCAAATGCTTGCTGCTTGCCGGCAGTTGCACACTTCTGCACTGTTTTGTTATTTTGCCCGTCTTTCTAACCTTTTTCCCACCTTCCAAAAAGCATCACAAGAAAAAGAAACGAGCCAAAAGGAAGGAACGAGAAGAAATTGAATGCATAGAGATTCAGGAGAACCCTGATCATGTTACAGCAGTCTGAAAGGCTTAGTAAAAATAATAGTATATTCTCTTTTTAAAAAAGCATTGCACAGAGATGCAGGATAAATAGAGCAAAGATCTCAGCTGCTTGTGCTGGCCAGGTCTGACAAGGCAAAGGAAGATCAAGAAGGGGTATTCATGACACATCAAGGTGCAAACTTTTTTAACAAAAATAATGAAAGTAAAATTAATCTCAAATGTTTCCTTTGGATCCTCATTCTTTACTAGGGAGGAGTGTGTTAGCCATTAAGTGTTCCTGAATCTCAAACTGTAGTTCTAATGGATATTGCTTGTTTTGTCGTACTGAAGTAAAGGTGAAAAAAAAAAAGAGTTGCAATTAAGTAAAGAGTAGAGGAAAAGGCAGATTTGTTTGATAACATTGTCCAAAAACATTTCAAATGGGAAAAGGGAAAAAGTCCAAGAAAGATAAAAAATGCCATGCTATTTTTTTTTCATATTTTCTTGAGAAGCTGGTTAAGATGAAACCTATGCACTTGGGAAGTAGATGTTTAAAACAATCTAAGCCAAAGTAATTCCCAATTATAGTCTACCATGTATATTTGCAACACTACAATTAGTGTTACTGCGAATATGGATGGCAAGGTTACACTGTTTAGGGATAGAGGTACTGCTTATATAAGAGAAGAAATAATCGTAGCCATTTGGAAATTAAACATTTAGTTTCTTTAAGTGTAATACATCACTTTTATCTCACAATGTTACAGGTGATAGTTAACACCATGCTTGCATTTTTGGTAATTCTGAATTGTGAAATTCCCCTTGAAATAGCAGATCTCACAAAACTAACGCAGACCTTCGCTACTGCAGCAGTATTTGGAGTTCCTATGGTGTAATGCTTCTGAATTCTAATTTCTCAGTGTTGACATTAAATACTGAATATTAATCAAGCAGGCACTTAACATGTAATGATAGATTGCATATCACAGGCATAATGTGATCATGTAACTGCTGAGTCAGCTCTGGAACACCTGCGCAGTATTATCATCATATATTTGGTCCAAAGGACGAAGGTTTATGTTTGCTGGTACTTGCAATATGCTGCAGAAAGTGGGATTTTCCCCTTCTTTAAGCAAACCATCAGTCAAACACCTGCTGCACACAAAAAGAACTTGTTCAGGTTTGCATGGGGATTAATCACGTCCTGGTTGTAAAAAGACAGATTGTTCCCCTGTGGGAAGGGGGGTTGAAATGTCTTTGTTATTATTATTCCTAAATATTTGAGTGTTTATTATCTGCAACATAAAGCTTTGTTATAGCAGTTGGAATTTCAGAGGAGAGTGTAGTAAATCTGCAGTTACTATGTGACGCTGGGAATCATCCTGTAAAGAGCTATGAATGACTTTCTTTGCTTTGTAAACTATACAGCTTAAGAGCCCAAGAGAAGGGTTGAAAACAGATCTAGTGATTTCTGCCTGCTCTTTGCCCAGTTCTGCACTGGAGCTTGCCATGTCCATCTCTCCTTTCAGTATTTTTAAAGGGCTTGCATTCTACTCTCTGGAATATGGAATAGCATCACCTACATGAACAAATATCTTCCTGAACATATAGTATCCATGAGGACACTATGTAAAGGTATCACTATATGGAGTGTTTATGTCTACTCTGTATTATTTGTGGGTACTTTAAAAAGATGTCTGGAAGCTTTCTGCCTTCCAAAATGTGTATACTTGTCTATTTGTGGCTGGTTAACTCAGTCTCAAACCTGCAGAATTTGCTGGTGAGGGTGTGTACATGTGTTTTACTAAAAATCCTTCTGAATGAAGTTGATTCTTTGTTATGTGACGTATCATCTCTTCCTACTGTTTCATGGTTAGGGAGAGCCAGAAAAAATTCACATGCAGCACAAAAAAAGCCATTTGAATGCCAGTTCTAATATTCATTAGCTGCTTCTCTTTCCAAGAAATGTAGTTTCCCTCTTCTCTATACTTTCTGTATTTGGCCATTACCATTTGCCAAAAATGACCTCTGTGTTTTAAGAGTGGTCAAAGTTCTTGATTCTTCAAGGAGCCTTTTGTGTGTATCAAGTCTTAGAGAAGGATAATCTTTCCAGATAAGCAATGCTTACAAAGTTTAAATCCAGATCAAAACTTCAGGTGTAGCTAGATCAAGGCTATTGTTTTGACTCAAGATATTCCAGTGCCAGCTGAAAAGCTGAGAACTTAAAAGTTTAGTAAGGTTTAGGAGCAGGGGATGTTTTAATGTTGTGTTATGGCTGAGATGTGTCTCTCTCTCTGGTAGGTATTTACCAACCTTGATCTGTACCTTGAAGATGTTGTGCAATATCCATCATTTTTAGAACAGTTGTTTATGAATGTCAAACTTTCCATATATGTTCTTATGCTTCCTCCACTGCCCATACAAAGTGTGGATTGGTGGACCACTGTGACCCTTGAGTATCACTTCTGGATGTGTCACAGGCGAAGCTGCTGTCTTCTCTTGTACTACACAGACATATCCCAGGGATCTCTGTCATGCATTGTATTGAAAAGAGCAGCATCTTCTAAAGCCATCAAAGCCAGAATTCCTCTCATCTAACTTTGCACATTGCAAATGTAGACATTTATATCTGACCTTCCTTTACAACCAAAGGAGAAGGACAGACACTTCTAACCCATCTTACAGTTGTTCATTAGGTGTGAATAAGTTGAACCTTAAAAAATGAATATTTTTCTGTCCATCGGTGATAAAGGAAGCTCAGCATGATAAGTTCAGATACAGGCATCAACAATGCAGAGTCAACCAGATTTGGTGAAATTAAACCCACTTAACAAAATATCAAGTGAAAGAGAAAAAAATAAAAAATTAACACAGAAACTGGCCTCCTAAGCATCTATTTTAGAGATAAATCACAGGAGTGACTCAGCTCCGATTTTATGTTTGACTTCTGAAGTTTTTATGCAGAACAGATTGTTTAAAAATTGTTTAACAGAAAATAATGAGCTAAGTCAGGAGATGTCAATATTAAAGGTGAGCTTACATAAATGAGCTAGAGTTTGACGAGATGTCAAACCAGCTTCTCTCTCAATATCAATATAATGCATAAGCAGTAACACTTGTGTATACCAGACACAAGGTGTATAGAGTACACTCTGGGACTAGAAGTTTTTTATTTCTATGTCAGTGCTGGAGTGGAGCAGAAAACAAACCAGATCTGCTATAGTTATCACTTTATTACTTTGTTTATGAATCATTCTCTGGATTCTCCAAGAAGGGTTATTGCAGCTATTACTCCTGCAGATACATCGGTCTTTTTAGAACAAGGAAAACTTTGATATGAAGCTACAAAAAAGATAATTTTCTTCTATAATTCAGTTCATACTGGAATCATTTGGGGATGGGGAGCTCATATTTTTTCATTTTTTTCATTTTTTTTTTTTTCCTATTTTGCTTTCAGTCTTTTTCAGTAAATTCTACCCTTTTCTGCATCACCTGTTCAGTTCAGTTGGAGCTACATAAGCACCAGTGAAGAAAGGACATAGCCCATGTAAATTAATTTGACAGTCTGTTACATGCTGCATACTGGATCTTCATTGTATCTTTTTTTTTCCAGTTAACACAAGTCTCGTGGGATATTGAACATATTCCTTTAAAGTCTGGTTTTATATATGGTCTACATAATCTGCCAAGAACCCTGTGTGTATTTCCTACTTGGTTTGTTTTCATTCCCTCAAAGTATATTGGTTTGAATACATTGTTGAGATAACTCTGTTGAAATCAACAGATTTATTACCATGATATATCTGGTTTTGGATGCTCTCTATCTGGTAAGAGGTAAAATCATGATAAATTAACCTCTTTCATATATTGTCGATATGAATGTTGAACATTATATCTGTTTATGCTCTATAGCCATTGTTGCATGATACATTCAGGAGACTGTAGTGATCGTAAATTTCTGTATTTCTTTTCTTTACACTTTCCCATGTGGTCTTTAATTAATCTGTTCTTCCTTCTTTTTCATTAGAGTTAAGCCTTCATCTCTGTAGTCCAGTATTTGTTGTTTCATAAATTTATTGCTAAAGAAAGCAACGTACTCTTTATGGCCAAGATAAATATGGATGCATGGCACCTTGCATGTATAATTTAAAGACATTATTTTCAGGGTTACTGTTCTCAATATTTTACTTAGAAAAAAGTTGTTTTCAGGATGTAACCCACCACATGCTAATATTGATTTAGGTTCACTTCACCAATTCTAGTTTTGAAATTTTCTTCAGTGAAGAGAAACAGAACCAGGGGAGAAGGAAGAAATATGCAGTAAAGTAGTTGTGTAATTAGTGTTGTTTTTTCCTAAAAGGCTTTCACTGCTCTATTCTTAATTAAGTCACACTGAGTAGTGATTCTCGCATAATTAAGATTTATTTCAATGGAGTTACTCCATATTTCATTATGACAAGATCTTGGCTTATTGTCTTCATGCAAGTACCATGCTAAGTCTCTTTGATTAATTTTTCTGTAATTATAAAATTTAATAAGTTCTTCTTCATTGCAACACTAGGTTTTGAGTACCTCAAGCTCTCATTTGATGCTCTAAGAAACATCAAAAAGAAGAAAAGTTAGACAGTTTGTGAGCAAGTGACATGTTGTAGTGCTAGGGAGAAAGGATATTTCACAAAGAGACAGCAAATCTTCCAATAGGCTTTAAATAGAAAAATGTGTTAAAGCTATCTCAGAAAATTAAGGTGAAGTGGAAATCAAGCAGAATACATCTTTTGGGAGGTTGTGTAATGAAATTATAGACAGACAAAACTTTGGTTATTCCTCCATACCATCTTACACGAACAAGAAGGAATCTGAACAGGGAAGGACATGGAATATGGAAAGTATCTCATCCATTACCTAAAATGCTTCTTCTCACTGGAGTCTTGTACAAAGCAATCTGTACACATTCACAGACCAAGTGTGCGTAGATTGTCTCACTTCAGCATGGGCCTCTCCATGACCTGTTTAACATTTATAGCAACGTAAGGATCCCATCTTGGGTTTCACACACCCCTGGGAAAAAGGGGAGGAGATTCAGAGCTACTTCTTCACCTGAAAAAGCTATGAATAAGAACTGAGAGGAGCACACTATGCTGCAAGCATAGGTGTTGCATGCTCCTGTTTGCTCTCTGCTTTATGAGCAGCAATGTCACGTTCTCCTGGAGATGAGCAGGGGTACTTATCAGGAACCGAGTGCTGTAATTCATAATCTCCCCAGAAGTAATCTGGAATTTATGATCACAGCAGTTCACAGGCATATACTTCGGATCAGGAAGAGTTTAGGGTCTTTTTTTAGAGGTGTTCTTTGAAATATCCCCATTTGTCATTACAAAGCCCCGTACCTCGCCTCACCTGTCAAACACTGAAGAGGTGCAACGGCTTCTTCAAAACGTCGGTGAAGTAAAAGAAAGTTTTCTGGAAATTTTAAGTTTTAATCCTCACGGCCTTCTTTACCCCAACTCTTTCTACCTCCTTCGTGGTTTAAAAACAAGGATCCAATGTGAAACTTGGATGCTCCTCCTACTCGTAGTGTGAAACATCATTGCTTCACCACAATGTTGAGGTAGACTGAGGGTTTTCAGGCCAAACATGGAGATATGGCCTTCTTTCCCAGACAGACAATCAACATCCTGCTGAAAACAAATAAATGTGAAGCAGTTTGAAATTTCACCTTTTTTTGCTTGATGTGTTTCCTCTGACATACCAATGTGCCCACAACACTGTTCTCATTTTCTTCTTGCTTCTTCATTAAAGAAAATAAAGTTTTTTTTTCCTGCTCCCCAAGGCTATCTTTCCTTTGTAGCTCAAATTATTTTGTACTTTAATCTTCTGTGTGTGCTCTCAACCTCTTCAAAATTTTTCTATTAATTTTTTAAGACTCTGAGAGCATAACCCTGTTGACATAAATTGAAGATGCTTGGATGCATCAAAGTGCAGACTCTGGTAGAGACTTAACTAATTTATAGCAGCACCCAAATAGCTAAAATCATTCTTCAGAGATAAAATTGTAAGGAAACTTAAAAAATATTTAACCCTAAATTTCCATTTTTGTACATTTTTTACCTCATAAACTTCTACTCTTCCTGATTTTTTTACTGTAGCCTTTGCTTTCTTCTGCATGCTTTTATCACAGAAATGCCTAGATTTTAGCTGCTTTTCTGTCTCAGAAACAAAAATAAATGAGCTTTTATTCATACTCTCAAAAAGGAAAATATTGCCCCTGCTTGGAACACATTGTGCCAAGTTTATGTTCAGAGCACATTTTCCAGGCTGAATTATAACAAGCCTCTGGAAACTAGTATTTTAGTAGAAATGCTGATACAAGCTTAATTAGATAAAAATTATTGGTAGCTCAACAGTGTCCCACTTAACTTCAGCCCCTCTACAGCACCCTGATGGATACTGCAGGCAGTATTTCTAAACCAGATTGATAATGGGCTCCCCATAATTGGCATCACCACTATTCTGACAGTATCAGCTGTTGAGTTCTCTGGAGCACACATCAGAGCCTACCTTGATTATGCATGAAAATCATAAAGAGATTAGCACAGCTTTTGCTGAAGAACGGATAAATCCCAACAGTAAGGTAGCGTGGCAGCCCTCTGCTGTAAGTCTGCTTCTCAGTTTCCCAGCTGCATGTTGGATATTGCACTCAGTTCCTCTGTAAAGGACAAAAACCATCATTTGTTTCAATAAGCTACTTGAGAATTGGACAAGAAATATTTCAAATTTAGTCAAGGATGGAAATTTTATACATGAGAATTTGTATAGACATGTCACAGAATCACATAATCGTAGAGTGACAGAATGCTTGAGTTTTGAAGGGACTACCAAAGGTCACCTATTCTAACCTCCCTGCTCAAGCAGAGTCACCTACAGCATATAACTCAGGACTGTGTCCATTTGGCTCTGGAATATCTCCAGGTAAGGAAGCGCCACAACCTCCCCAGACAACCAATTTCAATGCTCGGCAGCCCTTACAATAAGGAAGTTGTTTCTCATGTTCAGTCAAGTGAATAGATCTTGATCCAAAAAATTTTTCTTCTGTTTCTCTTGCAATACTGTCATGACACTTCTCTGATCTTATTTGCTTCCATCAACGAGGGCTGAATATTTTTTACACTTATAACACCGATAATAATTTCTGAGCTACAAAAATATTTTCTCCACAAACAGCAGACTTTGGCTTAGGGAAACTCCATTGGTTTCAACAGCAGGTCAAAGGAAATGTTGCAGCATCTGGTGCAGCAGTACCAGTAGTATGCATTTGTTTAGAGCACAGGCCTTCATTCCCAGTGTGCAGACCCAAATACTAAACATGTAAGACTTGTGGGATGTATGATTTTGTCTCTGCAGAAAAAGAAGTAGTTGCAAAATTCAGTTCTGCTACCAGATAAACTTTCCATCATGACCTGCAAAAGAAATGAGTGACCGAGGCGTAAGCTTAGCAGCACTTATTGTACCTGTGTGAGAACTTCAGAGAGGGCTTAGGTAGCTGTGAAAGCCTAAAAAGTAACATTATCTAGCCCTGAATAAGAATTTGTTCTCTTCTCACTACCTCAGAGAGCCACGTGTATAAAAATTAGTTGTTACTGAACAGCACCGTGAATCCCAAGCTATGTCCTGGGCATGATAAAGTCAGTTGAGGCACAGAACTTAGGGTCAATCAAGGCAGTTAATTCAGGTTTTGCAATGACACAGGTATTGGAATTTAATATTCTAAACTATTAAATATCTAGGGATGTCCTTGGCATAGCTTTGGTCCAGAAAACCAGTGCTGGCATGGTCCCCCATCTTGTAGACCACAGGAATATTTAATGTTATGGGCAGTGGCAGCCCATATCAGCATCATTCAGGGCCACAGCAAAACTCCTGACATTGCTTGGCTTACTAGCAAAGTTATAACTTTAAACACCAATGCAGCCTGTATGTAAACTGGTATTTCACTTCTGAAGATCTTCATCTGGCAAAGCACTCAAGTAGGTGATTTAGTTTAATCAAATTCTTAAGTCTCATGGACTGGGGCATTTTGAAGTTTAAGCATGCATATAAGTAGTGAGCTAAATAAGGATGCACTTATCTCTCTGTGCTTCAACTTAAATTTGAGTTTTGAAGAAAAAAAGGCCTTAAAAGAAAAGGTCTTTACCCCATAACATACTAAAACCTGCAATTACAGTAGCAATTTCACAATATACATAAAGACTGTACCAAGAACATGTATTTTTCAGGGTTTCAATTTCCCTGATGTGAGACATCTCAGGGATATTTTAGTGATTTGTTGCAGTCATACAACACTCAGGCAAGAGCAAAGTTCTGCTGAGCGCTTTTCTTGGGAAAAAAAAAAGCCAAGATATTTGTCTCAGAATTAGTATACAGGATTTTATGATGTTAAAGCTCATTTCTTAAAGAAAAAGAAAGGAACATATCATTTAATGTAAGTCTATTTCTTTCAAGTGCTACTCTGGATATGCCTTTATGATGGAGAAGAGAGGAACTGCTTGATGAAGTTAAATTCAGCTTTACCAATTGCAAAAAAAAAAAAATATTAAAATTGAAAGATGTCTTTGTGCCCAGTGTAAAACTTGTCATGGCATCAGCTATTGCTTCTTAATTAAATTAAATGTGAATGGTGGTGTGAATGGGGCAGAAGTGAAAAATTCCTCTATATGTACCCCTCTGCTGCATATGGTGAGGAACAGAATATGCAGGAAAACAAAATCAAGTCCCAGCTTCTGCAAAAACAGAAGCAACTAGCAATCCATAAACAATGTGAATCATCTCATTGTCTTCACTGGAGCAATCAAGATGTATATAAAAATAAGCTTATAAATCTTTGCCAGTCTGAGGTCTGGGATAAGCAGATATTCTAATCTGAAAAGGTGACAGAGTCTTAGATATTTCCTCAGCATCATTAAAAAGGTTCAGTGCAATTGACCTCTGTTTCTTACAAGAAAAATGTTTTTAAAAAACATTGTCCTAAAACATTGGCTAGAAGCACAGGCGCCATAAGCATTTAAGGGAGTTTAATGAAAAACTCTTTTCATGAAATGTCTTCCTCTGTGACATCTGCAGCCAATACTTTACAGGAGCATATGATCAGATAGAGAGGGACATGTAAAAATGCCATATCAAAGATCTCCCCTCCTAGGCTGTAGTGGAACAAGAGAAATAGGTATTGCAATTCATCTAGCTCAGATAGCTACTGTAGGATGAGGGCCCTTGAATGCATCTGATGGCAGCTACGGGAGCTGGAGAATAGTCTAAGATAGCTAATTCATATGCTTGAGAGCATATGTCTAAAGTGGGGTTTGACTAACCCTTCTGAGATATGTCTGGTCATCGCAACTGCAGTGAAAATGTTGAGAAGCAATTTTTGGGTGATGAGCAACAATCATTTTGACTGTTCACTTTGTTTGTTGGGGGTTAAGATGGGTCATTAGAGATCCAGCATGGCAGCTGAGTGGCTGGAGCACTGCAAATAATGTGTCTGAGAGCAGCTAAGACTCTGTACAAAAAAGACTGAATTAATCAAGTGCCATAGAGAAGATGAAGGTCATTTTTTTCCCAGTTGTTACTTATGTCTATTTGCACCCAATTTCAACCTAATGCTTGTTTTTGGCGTTTGGTTGGTTTGATTTTTTTTTTTAGTCCATAATCAGCTTTTCTAAATCCCTTGAAACTGCAGAATTTGGTTAACATTTTTTTGTATTAATTTAGCATTAGGTGTTTAATTACTGGGATTTCTCAGGTGTAGGCAACTTTAATATGTTATAAATAAACACAATAAGTCAATATTGATTTTCTTCCCTGTAAAGTTCCCTTGTTGCTAAAAACTGTTAATAATTTTCAATATTATACCATGACCATATTTGTATAACAATCTTTACTGATCTTGAAACTCTATACCAAATAGTTCTGTCTTATAAAGACTGAAATCTACAATAAAATATATTATTATTAAATGCTAGAATTTTCTTTTCTTTAATAGAAAGTTATTCACCATTAATGTATATTACAGGACCATTTTGCCAGTTGCCTTTCTCCTTACATTTAGTTATAAATGAAATGAACAGGGATTTTTTCAAGAGCAAATGCAGCTGATACCTTGGGCAGCACCAGGGACTGGCACCTCCTTCCTCATGAAAGGTACAGGGCATTTCAGGGCTTGGGAAGAGTCGGTCAGAGTCAGAGAATTGGCAACCCTGTGCTGGCATAAGGTCCTTCACAATCAGCAGATAAACCAGCTACAAGTGCCCCGAAGCTATGCTAAATGCAACCAAATATTTTAGTTTTCCAGACGGTGCTGATCAAATAATAGTCTCTACAGGGCATAATCCAGTTCCTTCCTTCATCAGTTATTCATGCCAACAGCTTCTTTCTTGTCAAGGTCTCTCACTTCCACATTCAGGCTTCTCCCCTCTCCTCCTAAGCCCTGGTAGCTTTTAGCTCCTCTTCCCACAGTGACAGAGTTGGGAGTTGAAGCCCCAACAGTGAAAGGCATGGGACATGGTTTTCTCATGTTTTCTCTGACCATCTTTGGGAAGCAAAAGGGAGCCTGCCCACATTGTGCTCAGTACTGCCTCATGGGTATGAGATCTGCCACTGCCTCTGTGCTATCACTTCTCTTGCTCCCAGTAATGGAGCTACAAGAATAAGCATCTCTGGCTCTTAAGTAAATAGTGAGCTTAGAAAGAAACATTAAATTGTGTATTTCACATTTATTCACGTCCCCATAAAATAGTAACCTTTTGGTTTTACCTTGAAGTTTCTACCTGTATTCTGAAGTCCCGGTTCTCAGTACCCTCTCTAGAGGGACCCTACTGGACGAACACTCAGTCCTTACTCATTGACCTGGTTTTCTTTCAGGTGAAAAGGAGGGGATGGTGCAGGATCAGAGGATATGGCCATGTCAATCACATTGGAGAGGGCACCTAACCCAGGATGTAGGCCTGTCCATATTTGTCGGGCTATTTTTCACAGATACATTTATTTTCCATTTCTAAATCAA
>JASSUY010046549.1:0-15423 GCA_032466535.1 Forpus xanthops | reverse complement strand
GAAGTTGTGAATGCTCCATCCCTGGCAGTGTTCAAGGCCAGGTTGGACATAGCCTTGGGTGACATGGTTTAGTGGGATGTGTCCCTGCCCCTGGCAGGGGAGTTGGAACTAATTGATCTTAAAGTCCTTTCCAACCCTAACTATTCTATGATTCTATGACAGGTGTTAGCATACTGTACAATTCAACATCTTGAGCATGCAAGAACTTAGATGCTAGCTTTGGTTTTATTCTCATCTACTAAATTTATGCTGTGCTAAAAAGTACTGCAATTTAAAGACTCGTTAATAAAAGGATTTAATGACCAGGAGTCAAATTGTGCTGTTATTGTTCAGTACAGGGTATTCTTCAATACCCTATAAATTTTGTCGTTCTATAAACCTGTCAAATTTGGTTCTGAATAATTGTCCAGGAATTTGTAGTTTCTTACAGATTGTACTAGAGGACAGGCATCTGCATTCTATAAATATGGTGATTCTATGAAATTCACTCACAGAGTGTACTGTGCTTGGCTGACAATCCTCAAAATGGACTAACCTTGTAAGCACTTGCAAATCTAAAATACACATTCAGTGGAAAATCAATAGTTCTTGTTCTCAGCAGTTTAGTGGGGTTTTTCTTGCAATGTCATTCAGTCTTTGATGATGCATTCTGGAGAGAGTAAAGCAAGCAGTGCAATCAGTAGTAGCGTATTTGTGAGCTATAACTGTATAAACACTCGGTTATTTTGCACTGAAGTGTTTTCCCCATAGAACACATGAACTTGTATGTTGGCATATTGACAATATTTATTATCATCCTGCATTGTTTCTAGATTAAAGTAAGACCCCACTCTGCTGAACACTATTAAAAAAAAAGGCAAAATAGTCAGCCCATGCCTTGAATTGATTACTGTGTAAGCACCAGTATCACCAGTGGAACTTCATTAAAAATAAAAACCTTGAGCTTGCAGTAACTGCGTGTTTTGCAATTGGACTTAGAAAAACAAAGGCTTCACTTATTACCTTTTTTTTAGGTAGAAATTCTTTTCAGCGGCATGAAATTTAGTTGCTGAATCATCAACATGTCACTATATAGGATATAGAGTATATGAATTTAGGTCTGCTCTCTGCTTCCTCTCACATCATGACATGCTTTTGAAAGTGATGTGTTGGCATAAATTCATTCTAGTTGCAAATTATGCTTTTTAAAATGGGATACTGTCTTATCTGTGTTTCTTCAGGGCTAGCTGGAAAGATTATAAAAGCCATCATCAATGAAGGATTTCAGATCTCAGCTCTGCAGATGGTAGGTTTCCTTTTGTGTATGTTTTTCTGGTAAACAGAAGTTGGAGAAGTGCTGTATGTGCTTCACAGCAACACATAGGTGTCTTCCTGCTATATAAAACTTTTGTGCAGACTTTGTGTAATAATGTCTTGGGATCAGCATTGTCCTTGTGATATTAATGTTTTATTATTGAATTGATCAGCTGCTCTGTTTCCTGTTGCTGGGTGACCTTGAGGCACAACACTTTACCCCTGTGTATCTTAGTTTTCCTATAATAAGAAGTGGCATAATTATTTTTGTCTATTCAGAAGCAATTTGAAATATCTTTACAAAATTTTACAAAATTAATCTAATATTAAATAAAAGATTGTTAATATTCTTCCTTAATTTTTCTTAATATATATTAATTACGATTTTGGGTAAGGTTTTAAAAAATACTTAAAGGATTTTTGACACCCCAGTCGCACTCAACAGGTAAAGATAGCACAGAGATTGTTCCCAAGAGTAGTCCTGTACTTTGATTTTTGTGAAAGTCTCAAGATCTGAAATCCCTCTCTGGCCCAAATCCCCACCACAAATGAAGAATAGACCCTTTCCTTTACTATGCAGCAAACAGGTCCTTTTGTGTGTCTCAGTGGCATTACCCAACACTACATTGTCTGCTTACATTTAAGGTGGAAGAAGATACTGTATGCTATGTTGTCTGTGGTGTCATTGGCTATGTTGTGGACAAATTTCATATTGTGGCTGTAAAACCATTAGTTTTGCATATTAAAACTTAAAAGTATATTTTGAATGTTTGCTGGCTAAGGAGGGGTATGTGTCTATTTGTTGTTGTTAACGGCAGACTGGCTAACATTTTTATTTTCTTAGTTCAACATGGAACGTGCAAACGTGGAAGAATTTTATGAGGTTTACAAAGGTGTCGTCTCTGAATACATGGTAAGCATAAGGTTGAGAAGAGTCTGTTTAAAATAAGATTAAATGAGGAAATGGTCCTTTTTGGGACTGTGAGAGGACATATTTTATGAACCTGGTATTGACTGGTTCTAATTTGTTCTCAAATAAACTAACTCATCTTGAGAATTGTGCTGTGTATGTTGTAAGAAAGGAGAATCCTCTGTGAAAATTCTTCAGCCAAGGAATTTGTAAAATGCAACAGAATGAAGTCTTTCCCCCCTCAAATAAGTTATTTTATTGTGGTAGAGCTATGAGAATGTGTCACTTCTGTACCTTCATTTGACTTGATATTGCAGTTGTGGCTTGGACCAGAATATAGATTTAATATTTTTATTACAATGGGGCTAGTATATTTGAATGCTTTCCTGATGGCATTTTTTAGCTATTAAGTTTATTGATCTGAATTCTGTAGATCTTCAGAAAATTTGAGAAGTTTAAGATATGCTGTAATACAAGTGGATGTCTAAGACTCTATGTATTATTATGCCTTTTTGTACTGTCACATAGAACTTCCTGACTGCCGGCAGAACAAAACAAATACAAGAAGACGAGCTTGCATTTCTATATAACCGTCTGTCAGAGAATTTTGGTTCATTTTACAAATAGTAATAAGTTTACCTTTACTGCTGTCATGTACTATGCAAATTATCCTCAATTTTTAAATGGTTGCATTTTTAAAAGTTTTCTACACAGTCACTAATATTGCTTTAGTTGCTAATATTACTCTGATAGTGACATTTTTGTTCCCCCTCCACTCCCTCTTTATTAATGTTTAGTCTAACTTCAACAGGATCAGTGGAATTGTCTTTAAATTGTAGTTCACTCTCAGATTGGGGAATACTATTAAAGTCTCCTCTGATAACACTGGTTTTGGCAAGGACCAAAGGAAGATTGGACAGGCAGACTTGTGGGTATGTGGCAGAATTCAATTATGGTGATACCTGACCAGTATTTCAGGGCCTGAGGATCCTGGTACTGCAAAAGTCTCTGCTCTGAACCAAATCAGACATTCTCTCTCATCTTCTGCAACTCTTGTACAGTCTCTGACCCCCCTAATAAGTTGCAAATTTTAGTTACATAATTTGAGAGTTACTCAGAAGGCAAGGTGACATTTAAATAGGGTAAGTTGATAAAGAAGATACGTTGTAGATGGAATTTGAAGAAAAGTGAGGATCTAGGGCTCTGTCCTGCAAGCCATATGTGCTGGATGCGCTCAGTTGAAATGAAATTAATATCTCTATGAAGGATATCTGTGAAGCAGGAAAACGTGGGAAAGCTAATGATGATGGCAACAGAATCCAGAGAAGGCACATATGGAAACAGTGATAGATACTGTCAGTGCAGGCCAAATAGGAAGAAATATGTTGCGAAATAGGATATTGAATAAAGAATATGACCTCTTTTATCTGTGACTCAGAACCATCTGTTTTGATCTGAATTTTATTTATCATTTGAAAATAACTCAGCGCAGAAAGTACTTGGCATCCAGAAATCCTTTTCAAAAGCTATACTCTCATTTCTTCTGGTGAAGTCAGTCAGATAAAAGCATTTCTCTGTGAAAAGAGAAAGCTTAACAGCTGCCCAAAATGTTAGCTTTGGTGGTATCTCCTGCATGAAATTTTGCATACTATTGATTAGGTTTTATGCTGTTTTGCATTCTGTTTCCCACTGTAGCCAGAATAGAAAATGGAGGAAAAAGGAGGGACATTCTTTCGGGTCAGCTAAGAATCCATGTTGTTAGTCAAAAGTGTTTGAGCTTGATCCAACTCCAGGAATCATTTTGATTGACCACAAACCACATTATTTGGTGAATAAACTATTTGCTAAAGAAAACTTGATTTAGCTGTAACTGGGAGTCTTGCAGAAGAAACAGTGTCTGCTGTCTAAATTGAACTGTGGACTCAGTGAGACTACATAAGTTAGTTCAGGCTTGCCTCACATAGTACCACTTGTCTCTGAGCTGTAGGTGATGGCAGCTGCTCTTGACTCATCAGCTTTCTGTTGTAATGAAGGAGTCAGGAGTAACTTGGCTCATGTTGTTTGCAGTTGCAGGTGGGATGTCAGTGCTGATACAGAAACAATAGAAAAGGGAGAAACAAGAGGAAAAAAAAAAAAAAACAACCCACATTTTGCAGGGAGGAATTCAGTTGATTCAGTTAAAGTTAAAAGCATGGTTTTTATCCATTTTCCTGTTAGCAGTTATTTAGATGACATAATTCAATGAAGCTATACAGAGTAGTGACTTTGCGGCAATTCACTGTTTCTTAATAGAATGAAATATATTTCCCACTGACCCGTTGTTAAAAAGAATCTACTGGTGATAAAACAGTTTTTGTTATAAAATATTTATTCCTGTTACAGAGCATGAAACTGGTCTGCACTTCTTCCATGCCTTCTCAGGAAAGCTTCTACCTACATTTCCTAGGATCAGGTTAATGATAGAGGCACTTGGCTGAAATGCTGTCCTCCTGACTTTAAGTGGGGTGACTAAGCCCATGCTTTCAGCATGGAATCCATTATGAAGATAGCTGCTCTTTGGAACAATGATGACCAACTTGGAGTCTTTGTGTGTTTAGTTTCCATTGCAATTCATAAATGGCAGAGGACTTAATCCTTCTTTTCCTACTGCTTTTTTACCCACTCTGTATGCTTTTGTTCTTTGCTGTTACTCATCCTTGACCTGCCCGTGGCTGGTGGGTGCAGTACCTTGCTTATCCTTTCCTGTCCTCCTTTATTTCCTGAGAATATTTTCTCATTTCCTCTTTTCTCATTGGTTTTGATTCTGTTAATTGTCCTGATTTGTTTAAAACTTGCCTGGCCAGATTTCTTGACAAATGCACAATTATAAGGGCATGATTTAAAAAAAAAAAGTCAAACTAGAACATCAAAATAGATTCTTTCTGCTTGTGAAACCTATACCTGCAATTAACAGACTCCAAATTACACTAATGCCCAGAGTTAATTTAAGGTTATGAAAACTAAGACCCATCTTCATCATCCACTCAGAACTCGCTGTGTCTCTTTACTCTCCAGGATGTTAAAGGGAAGCAGATGATTTTGGTGTAACTGAGATTCTGGTAACTGTACACCTCAAGAATGTTGCCAGGTTAAGTACCCTTTTCTCTAACAGCTTGTGCTACAGGCACAGCTTCTGTTGGCTTTGTATGTTTCAGCTTCTGTAGTAATGCGTGAGGAAAAGGCAGTGAAAACCAAAAGCCCAAAAGATATTTTAGTGACTAAAAGCCATCAAAAGGATGCATATTTGGAAACAAATTTAGACTGTGTACTGTGCTGCCTGTAGGGAACACTGCAAAGTTCATTGCTGCCTGTGGAACTGGCTGAACACAGCGTGATTTTTCAGGCTTGTACCCAGTAAAGTGTACTCTATTGATTTAGTCTAGTTTGACAAGTTATGGGATACTGCTGTGAAATCCAGGTCCAGATCAATAAGGATATACCCACAAAAGAATCTGAAGTATTGTGGATGCTATTCAGTATCCTGTTGAAGGTGAATAATTTACCTCAATTTCCACCTTCTAAACCAAGCAGCAAAATGGAAAACATTTCTTCTGTTGTATTTGTTTTATTCTGTATTGTTTGATGTCTTTGCTTTCCTTAATGCACCAATATTTCTTACTTGTTCCTGTCCTGTAAGCTTGGGTCTAATTTTGGGGAGGAATGCAACCCTTGCTAATGTCCAAGGAAGCTCAGATTTGTTTCTTTTTTCTCTTTCAGGACATGGTTACAGAATTGTGTTCAGGCCCTTGCATAGCAATGGAGATTATACAGCCTGAGCCTCCAAAAGTCTTCAGAGACTTCTGTGGTCCTTCTGACCCTGTAAGTACTTGCTTGAGTGGTAAGGAGTGCTTAAAAAGTTGATGTGCTGTGGATGTGAATTAAGATACCAAGGTGTGGTGTGGTTGCCACATACCTGATGAATTCATTGCAAACGTGAGCATTACCTTGGTATGGAGGTCAAATGCTAGTCCTAGTGGACCAATCTGCAAATCCTCTAGCAACTTTTCTGATGTTACTAAAAGAGGTGACCAAATACTGTGACGATATTTATGCCAAAGGAAAGCTATCTAGGCAAAAATCTCTGTTAAAGATTCATAAATATTCTAGCACAAGGCATGAGAGCTCTGGAACAAATAGTTATTGCCTGTGCATGCAAGTGTAAATCAAATGTTAGTCCATCACAGGCTGTGGCATTCTCCTAAGATGAAACTGTTAAAGGAGAATTGGTTCTTCAGAAGAAGAATGGTTTTTTTAGAAGGAAGTGAACAAAAAGGGTTCTTTTACCTGTTTGCTATGGTAATGCTTCTAGCTTTTATTTTTCATTTGTTGGGGTGATAAATTTGATGTGTGTGAAACTATGGGATTTGGAGACAAACAATAAATGCTGTCTCTTAAAATTTGCAGTTTTTAGTTAAACAGAGAAGACTACTATACACACAGTATCCATGAGGTAAAATATCAAGATGGAGACAATGAGGTCAGGGTTTGTATGTTTTCTTGATTATGAATTGAAGTTTTAGTTGCAGACTGAGTGGGTTTAGCAGTTTCCATGGAAAAAATTCACACAGATTAATATTTAAGCAGAGTACAAGTTGTTCAGGGTATATTTTTTCTTCAGATCCAGAGTTTCTGTTACAGAAAGCACAAGCTAAAGGCATTATCCAACCTTTTTTCCCCCTTCTGTTTGGTGACATTGAAAAGTTTCTCTGCTGGGTTAGCAGCTTATAAGCAGAGCATAACCTGTTTATCTGACTTAGTTTTAACTGCAGGATATTAGGAGTGTACCCAGTGTAGTGGTTTCAGTTTTGTTCCAAATTCTATGTTTAAGGTTTCTGACCTTTAAAGCTTTCAAAGGTGCAGTTTTTTATTCAGGTCTGTTATACCCTTTTCATGTTTCTGCTTGTTTGATGCCTGATATGTTAAAATCAAAATATGCTTTTAAACATCACAGCTGCTTTCACTTATTAAAGGCAAGCGTACCTATTTATGGGGAATTTCCCTATTTTACCCTAGTACATCACATGAAAAGGTTTGTCATAGCCATAAAACATGTGTGACTGAAGGAACTATTGAGGAACTGAAAAGCTGAGGGATGTATAAAATGATGACTTCTTTGGGGAACACAAGAAAGGAGCAAAGGAGGGAACTAAATTCCTGCCTCCCAGCTCTCTTTCTCTCTTTCTAGTGACTGTGCTGTTTGTCTTTCTCTTTTAAATGTTAACTGTGATTTTGTGAAGTGAAAATGAGTACTTGTCTGCTTCTAGTGGAAGCAGGTGGCTCTGAGTTCTGGACACTGACTTTATAGCAGCTATGCTAATGTAATGGTTCATTTGAAAGGCAGCTGTTATGTAGTTCTGTCTACTGTTTTCTATTGAAATAGAAGAATTGTGGATTAATTGATTCTGCAGGCACATAGAGCATACGTGCAACTGCTCTGAAGTGTGATCTTTGGAATTTTTATGTCTTTTTGCGTAATGTTTGTTAAGTTGTCCTTGAGGAAGAAGGGACTAGGGTATCTCAGTGGTCTTTTGCCATTCACAACCAGAATCATCAGAGAAGCTCACAACTGAACTTTGTGGTTAGAAATATCTGTCTCAGATAGGAGTAGCAGGAGCCATAGCAGTAGTTTCATTATATAGCAAGGCTATATGCAGATTATGAAGATATGATGGACTTGATATTCTGGTGATAAAAGTAAATCTAAATGCTGCACAAATAATGCATTATCACTGAGATCTGGATTTTGCTTGTTCATATATGCTACGTCCTGATGTGTGTACAGCCTATTTATAAGCATAGGTGAAGACCAGGTTCCCTACAAAACATACCTGATTGGGTCACTATGGCTCCTGTTAAAGAGTACCCTATTTGGCAAGTAGTGCCATTGAAATCACTGTGATTACTCTCAAAGCAAGGTACTGTTTGAAGTGAGCAAAGGCATTAGAATTCGACTTATATAATGAATCTCAGCCAATCACATGTGCTGTTAATTACATCTTAGATACATAGCAAATGGAGTAATTACTTTGTGATAACTCAGATATCTAAACTGGGTATGAATGTTAACAGCCCTTTCAGTCTGTTCTTGGTTTCACAGGGAGACAGTTGAGGTATGCTTCAGTAAAAGGCATCCAGAAAGAGGGAATTCATATATTCCCAAATCAGAGCAAGATGTCATTTGGAAATAGGTTTGGGTTTGTCCAAGTCCCTGATGTTTAAGGATGAAGAATTAGAGTTGTTCCATTTTGAGGATTATACTTTAATAACCTAGCAGTTTATACCAAGTAGACAATGCTAAAAATGAAATGGAACTTTGTGCTTACCAGGTAATAATTTGTTAGCACTGCAGGTCAGTAAAGCTCTCTGCCAAAAATGTCTTTCATTATAAACCAGCTTATAAATACTTCATAAAAATTTCTCATGTGTTTGTAGGGAAGACTACTACCAAAAACCTGTTTTGAGCCTTTTTGTAGCAGCATATGAGCAGCCTATCAAATCTGGAAAGCTGGCAGTGGGATAAAGATACTTGTCTGTAAGGAGCTGTGCTAGATATGCTCACCCTCACAATTACTGTGACCTGGCTGAAGGGGTCAGTGTCACAGATTGCAGGCTTGTGTGACATTTGTCCCTGGTGGGTAGTATATACACTAGGAGAAATGCTCTTCCACAGGTCTTGCTGCTGCGTGCATTCTTGTATGCTGGCATTTTCTAGTGAATGGCCAGCTGGCTTACTGCAGTCGTGGTGAACTGTTAGAATCTTTAACTGTGCTTGGCTTAAGCTTCAGGAGTGCAACTGGAATTTTTTGTGTCGTTGGTGGTCTCAGCTGAGGCCTTTCTGTAATTCTTTCAGATCAGCAGTGATGCTTGTTTTTCTTGTCTTCCAATTGCAGCCTCTAGCTTAGCTGTTCCTTACAGCCAAGTCTCAGACTACTTCTGTGACTCGCTCTTGACATCCCTCTGTACCTCATTCTCTCTGTCCTGGGATGCTTCTGTGACTAATATGTAGGACTTAGAAATGGAAGGTTTTCTCCACATCTGCTATAATAAACAGGTATTTACTCTTTACTTATTATTGCAGCACCCCTATAAAAGGCCAATGGCCGTTCTGATGCCCATTTTGAAAATAATATTTCTTTACAACATTAATAAGTGCTGTCTAGAAAAGATGGCTGAAGTTCACACAAGACTGCAGCTTTCAAGGAGTGGAAGCACCCACAGCCTTTGCTTATGTACTTAAAACTAGGAGGTTTGAAACACTGAGATTTTATAAGCAGCTAAGCACTTTTATTTAGATATTTAAATTTCAAATAGGAATGAGATTTCTGAAATGGCTTTGAGTTCCAGTGATTTTCCATGGTGTGTCTGAATCGTTTAAGCCTTTTTCAAGATAGACTTATCAAATCTTATTATACAGATTGTTAAATTACATTTTTTGTGCTGGGTGCTATTTCACTGTGTTTCTACTGTTGCAGTTCTGACACTGAGAAAGAAAAAAATAGACCTGTGGCAAAGAGGTAGCTCTAGAAAGTGCAGAAGAGGAGTTAAAAAGTTAATTAAATCAGAGTACTACAGAACACTTATCCTTTGAACTTCTGATACATGCTATCACTTAGAAATGAGAGCTGCCAACTGGAACCAAAGTTCAACAGAAGACAAGCTATGTTTCTTCTTCACTGTAAAGAAATTAAAGTGATTGGGGAGAGGTAGAGGCAAAAGCAGCACAGTGTGCTTTATCAAGAAAGCTGTTTTGTTTAAGAGCAGTAAAAAAAAACAACCCAACAACCTATTCTGCATTGATTTGACATTGTTTCACATGGATCAGGAAGCAAAGGTTGTAATTGAAGACCTCAGAATGAGGGGATGGTGGCCATGGAATCCTGTCACTGCTTGAGTTTACTGGCAGTGATGTTTCATGTGATTGGTGTTTGTGTATTTTTGTCTGCTGGAGCATTTGTAGGCCTTTTGTTATTACTGAGGTCTAAAGCTACAGCTTCGTTTTCATATCTTCTTCGTGCAGCTTTTGTGTTGTGATAGCTGCTGTTAACATTTTGTCGTGTGATTATTGAGGTGGTTACTTAGTATTTGTAAGACACTTGTAAAACACTGTAGAAATTAGATACATAGCTTTTATTACTTTATTGTTCTTTTTAGTTATTTTTACCTTTCTTTTGAACTTTCTTCATACACAAAGAAAAGGTTGGTTAGAACATGTGAATCCAGGAGTCTACATCAGGTTCCTGGCTGATTGCGTAACTTACAGTGGCCGTACAGTAAATGTGACTCAAGTACCTTTTGCTGTGAGATATTATCAAAGTGATGGAACATGCCTCAGTATTTCCACATCCAGTAGGCTGAAAAGCAATTTTCATATACTTGCTTTATATCCTAACCTCCATTCTTTTTACATTGGGGATTTGCAATTTCAAAGTAACAATGTGTTAACAAGTCTCTTGTGCTTTTTCATCAATGCCAAAGAACTAAAAGGGAGATTAGTTAGTTTAAAACAAAACGGTGAACTGGAAGAGCCGGAATCTGCTTTAGCTCCATTTCTGACCTCACTGTGTGACCTTGGACAAAAAGTTCAATACATTTCTGCCTCAGTTATTTCATCGGTTAAATAGGGAAACAGTATAAGCTGAAGAGCTTTGTTGCTGTAAGATTTTTGTTTGTATGAATCTCTTGTGAATCTTAAGCACTGAAAATTATCTACATGTGAGATCAAAAATGTACCTGTTCATTCCTAGAACTACATTAGCAGCACAACATTTTCATATTACAACACATAAAAAGTAGTTCAGAGGAAGATACAAAGAAATATAAACACTATTTTTGAGCTCCCAAGTATTCATTTTCTGCTGATACCTTCATAGCTCTTTCAACGTGGATTCTTCCTGTAGCCTGCTGAGCTTGGCTAAATGTTGACAGTGAAGTACATAATGTGTTTCAAGAGAAATAAGATTTATTAATCTAATTCTTTGATGAAGAAGATTTTCATGTAACTGATTAGCTGCTTAGATAGCCTGAGTCATGTAATAATAATAAAAACTTTCATTCAGTGCCAGAGCATTATCAGCTAGAGTAGCAAATTTATTGAACAATACCAGTTACGTTATCCTGCTGTCAAAGCCTGCAGTGGGAGACATGATTGAATTGCTTAAATGTTATTTAGGGTCAGTCATCTGACGCTGTCCTTTCAGTTTTTGATTTCTATATTAGCCTCTGCAGGTCTCATGAAAATGTGTTCCAGACATTGCTAAGGCCTCTTAGTTGAGGGATATGGTAATTTTTGACTGAATAGGTGTCAGTGGAGGGAGATTATTCCCTCTAGTGCAGCCCCCTTTTGCAGACCTGTCACTGCTGGTTTGTAAGGCCCAGTTACAGTCTGTTTTCAGAGACAAGCCTGTGTTTATGTGTATGCCAAACACCACACCAGTGGCAGTGAGTTGCTTTTCCCAATATGAAATGGATGGAGTCTTCACTGGCTGCACCAGAAACAAGACTGATATATAAGTGTCATATTTATTCTTCCTGCCAAAGTTATGCCTCCCCTCAGGAGCACCTGAAAGACAAGAATCCAATAATAAATTTTTACAGGTATGAACTCAGTATTCATAGTAAGTTCTCATGATGTGTTACTTTTGCTCCTGCATTGTGATTGCAGTGGTCTGACAGCCCCTGATACCCTCCCTCTTCTGCCCCTTTTGCTTTAATTGTGTGTATGTGCTTTTGGTGCGGCATGTGTGCATGATCTGGTTATAATTTTGACGTGACCTGCTTTGAGCTCTTGTTCTTGCATACTGCCTTCTCAAAGCCACCCTTTGGAGGTGACAGGAAGTCCTTTGATAGGACGAGGGACTTCAGCCTCACTGAACTATGTCTTTGTGCAGAGATTAGAATGAGAATCAGAGTAGTAGTGGTGGAGCAGCCTTTTGCTTGCAAGTGGTTTGCTTTAAATGTGGTTTGTTATTGCCAGAAGTTTGCTGTCATATGATGGCAGTTCAGTGTCACGTGAGCTGGAGTTTGTAGGTTTGCTTCAGTTCTTCATAGGTAGCTGCATGTGTGTTGAAAATTGCTGTTACTGGTAATGACTGGCAGACTCCATCAGGAAACTAAATGCTGACAAAGCCCTCAAGACCAATCTCTGCTTTAAATCCAATGTGGTTGAGGCATATTGGCAAGGTTACAGTTTGAAAAAAAAACATTTGTATCTGCCACTCCTTGTCTGAGGCTCCAGAGCTACCTGGCTTGAACATGCCAACAGTGCTACTTTTTCTGCCTAAATAAATCCTTGATGAGATGTCATTTGGTAAAGTAGATAATAAAAGATATTGCATTGTCTGCTATCAAGCCCACTACTACCACATAGGCATGATGCTAGAGGAGTCTGCTACTTTCAACCTGTGCAGAGAAAGGGCTGGGGACCTCTGGGAGAGGACTGAAGCTGGAGCACATATGCATCTTGTTTGCAGTTGCTTAGTGGTTAGTGGGTTTTTTCCCACAGCTATCTACCAACGCCCTTTTAGTCTATTTAGGGTTTTTTTTGTAGTTTCTTCTCCTGTCACTATGACATTATAGTATCCCCTGATGACCTGGCACCTTCTTAACTGCAATTTCTGGACATTTTCGGAAAGTTATGAGCATTTTGTCAAAGATTCTGTATGCCCTCCTGGGAAGTATCATCAAATTCGGAAGCCTCAGGATTCCCGTCTACATTACTGTCTTCCCCTCATGTTGTGCTGTCTGCAACTTTGAACTGGTTCTTTCTGGGCTCCTTGTGTGTGATTCCAGGATGGAATAACTTTCCCTATTTTTGCAAGAGGACAATCATAGAATCATAGAGTAGCTTGGATTGGAAAGGACCTTTAAAGGTCATCTAGTCAAACCTGCCTACAATGAGCAGGGCCATCTCCATGTAGGTCGGATTGCCCAGAACTACATCCAACCTGGCCTTGAATGTCTCCAGGGGTGGTGCACTGTCGTGCTTTAAGGCCCTCATGAAGTTCTGCTCACTCACTAACCCCTCTTTTTTCCTGCCATTCCCAGAAGGATGGAAAGGAGAATTGAAAGAATGCAACTCCGACAGGTTGAGATAAGAACAGTTTAGTAACTAAGGTATAACACAAACCACTGCTGCTGCCTCCAATAATAATAATGACAAGAGAAATACAAGGGAAAAGAATACAATTGCTCACCCAGCCCCACCAAGCAGTGCCCCTCCACCCTTCTGGGTCTCTGCCCTCCTTTTTTACATCCTGGGCATGACGTGCTGTGGTATAGAATACCTCTTTGGTCATTTTGGGTCAGGTGTCCTGTTTTTTCTTCCCCCTGACCTCCTCCTGGTTTCCTCTCCTCCCTGGCAGAGCATGAGGCTCAGAAAGTCCTTGGTCAGACAAAACATTACCAAGCAGTAACTGAAAATGATGGTGTTACCAGCGCAGTTCGCAGGCCCAAAATCAAAAGCACAGCATTGCACCAGCTACCATGAAGGAGAAAAATGACTGCTGCTGCTGAACCCATGACAGTATCCACCCCTTATTCCATACCGTTCACGTCATGCTCAGATCCCACATTTTCCATATACCGTCACATGTGTATATATACATCCGCACACACACACGGAGGGAGAGAGATCCCTATAAAGCTACTGAGTCCATTCAGTCCATGATGTCGGTCTCCATCTTTTGTAACAGTCTTTCAGAGCAGGGGAAGCTGTGTGCAGTGTTCACACACATGAATAACATGGGCAATAGTGTCCATTGCTAAGTCCACCCCTCGATCATGAAGCCATTTGTATGCTGCATCTCTGCCCTGATGGCCTGAGGTGTCATGGGCCCACCAGGCTCAAAGTAATTCACCCTCCCCTCCAGCAGTTTCTGCAGCTTGTCATGGGTGACTCCATACAGCTGCCTTCCATCTCCAATGCTTCCAAAGCACTGGAGGGGCCCAGTGGACTAGATACTCGCCCATACTTTTCCACACACCCTGCCACTCATGACTGTCCAGCCTTGGAGAAAACCTCCTGGTCATCCTACATTGTAGTGGAACCCTAGACAAAGCCCACACTCCACTCTGCTTAACTCTCGGGACCAAACAAAATGGTTGTGGGTAAGCCACACTGTGTATGTGTGCCAACATGGTAATCCCCATCACAATCAGCAGGCAGGTGTCAAGGGCACTCAAAGGCCATTCACACCCTTCAGAGCTCTCAAATGAGGCTGCTGTACTTGTCACTGGGGCTGCTGTAGCTGCTATGCTTGCTGGCTCTCACCACCACCTGCTCCCATGCACCCACCACAATTTCCAGCAGCCTATGCCAGTATTTCACAACCCTCACTGTAAAGAATTTTTTTCCTCATGTCTGACCAGAATCTCCCCTCTTTTAGTTTAAAACCATTACCCTCGTCCTATTGTGACAGGTCCTGCTAAAAAGTCTTACCCCATCTTTTTTAAAAGGGATCTAAAAGATCCCTTTTAAGTGCCCTCAATGGCCACAATAAAATCTCCCCAGTCTTCTATTCTCCAGGCTAAACAGCTGCAGCTCTCTAAGCCCTGAATGTGTGTGGAGGGAGGAACTGAAATAAAGCAGGGATGTGTTACAAAGGCATTAACAGCACTGGTTACTGATTTTCCTTGACCTGCTGTGCTGCCATAGAGACCTCCTTGCTACTCCCTAGAACAGGTAACATGCCAGGGTATACTGCAGCTAGGTGTTTAGGCCTTTCCTTGCAAAGCATCACATTGCTAGCCTTTTTTGTAAGGGTTTAAGCTGTACTTAGAATATTTACTTTTTAAGAAAACTTGATTTCTTAGTCAAGCACCTTGCACCATTCAGTTCTGCAGACAGATGAAGACATTTAGTCTAATCTGAAATCACAAAGTAATTGTGTCTATAAGAAGCTTGGAAGACTGGTTTAGGGATCATAAAGGCTCCCATCACACTCAGACTGAGTGCATCCCAAAGTACTAGGTGAGTGTTATTAAAAAGTGGTATTTTAAGGATCTACGACGAACACAAAATTCTTATAGATGCTATGAGTTACATGAATTTGTCTATTCAACCTTGAGGGAGGGTGGTTTTTCAGACTGTGTGGGGTTTTGGTTATAGCATGCTGAGGCACATGAAAAACAAGGTGCTTGGTGACAGCCAGCATGGCTTCACTAAGGGGAAATCCTGCCTGACC
>JASSUY010046542.1:17247-58723 GCA_032466535.1 Forpus xanthops | reverse complement strand
AATTCTTTACTGTAAGGGTGGTGAGGCACTGGAATGGGTTGCCTAGGGAAGTTGTGAATGCTCCATCGCTGGTGGTGCTCAAGGTCGGGTTGGACAAAGCCTTGGGTGGCATGGTTTAGTGTGAGGTGTCCCTGCCTATAGCAAGGGGGGTTGGAAGTAGATGATCTCTAAGGTCCTTTCCAACCCTAACTATTTTATGATTCTATATAGCCCTAGAATATAGACAGCTGCCTCCTGTGGTAACAAACCACTTTGGTGTAATGAAAGTATCCTTATAATTTTATAGATGATGCTCAATCGTACTGATTCTCCATTCTCCTCTCACCTCCCTAAGGTGGACTAGATGTTGTTGAAACTGTTTCTTAATGTAAGCCATTTAGAAACAGCACAGGAATTCTGGAAGATACGGTTTGAAGCATCAATGCTGTCTGCATGGGAGTTGGACTCCACCAAAAAAGGAAGGTATATAGATTTTAAGCTTTGAGGGAACAAGGACTCTGAAAAGAAGTTCTGCTTTCTCTGCATACCTTTTTTCTTTCTACCTGCCTTCCCCACTGATTTTCAATCTTGCGTGAATGACCATCACAGCCAGAAGAACATCCATGTTCTAAGGTGGGTATGAGGGAAGGTAGACGACTGCCAGGTAGTGGTAGAAAGCCTGGTGGTGGCACTGTTACATATCCAGCTGCCAAGTTGGAGGGACTGGGAGGAAGGTTTGCTGAAGTGGGTAAGTGGAGCTCTTGGAAAGGAAAAAGGAGGTGGCTTGGTAAACTGTCTACTTCAGGATTAGATCATTCTGAAAGAAACTGTTGCTGTTTTCACTAACATGCCGCCATCCTCCCACCCTGCTGTTACTGAGGATCTGCCTAATCACATCTATTGTGCCAGGTAATAATCTGCTTGTTGGAATTCCTGATTTGAATAAGGCAGGGTGAGAAATGAAATCAGGTTTGGTCAACTGCATTGCCAACTCTTTCTCCAAATTTCCAGTTCTGTATCACAGGTTAAAACTTAAACAGGGTAAGTTTAGATTGGATATAAGGAAGAAATTCTTTACTGTAAGAGTGGTGAGGCACTGGAATGGGTTGCCCAGGGAAGTTGTGAATGCTCCATCTGGGGCAGTACTAAAGGCCAGGTTGGACATAGCCTTGGGTGGCATGGTTTAGTGGGAGGTGCCCCTGCCCATGGCAGGGGAGTTTTAACTAGATGATCTTAAGGTCCTTTCTAACCCTAACTATTCTATGATTCTATAATTTTATTTGTAGATGAGGTAACTCATAACTTCAAGAGCCACTGACATTATCTTTTTTTTCAAGTAAATTTTCCTAGTGTATTCATTGAAACCATAGCTGAAATAATCAGAGGGATCAGCTACTGACTTTCTCCAAGGTTTATCTTCCAAAGATTCTGTACCTAATTCCAGAAGTAGCTCACCATTAATATTCCTGGTTCATCTAACTGCACCTGGTGTAACTTTTGCACCAGAAGATCCACATTATCATTATTATTATTATCATTACTGAGCCTAGTAATAGAAAATAACAGATAGGGATATTCCAGCTGCCAGAAAGTCATCAGCAGAAACAGTGGATATGCTGGAAAGGACTGTGTTCCCAACAGCTGTGGAATTAAATGTTATTTCTAGAGCCTGCAAAAATGGTAACATATTTTCCAGAAAAATCTTGAAATCAGTGAAAAGCTAAGAGGAAGGGAAAGAGAGATGAAAAGTCTCCTGAGAAGGTAATTTTCTTCACAGTCACCAAAATCTGATGCAATTAAAATGACATGGATGTTTTCTGCATCACTCTCCTAATTGGTAACTACACCGCTTGATGATATTTTAAAGCGGAACAGATGCTTCTGTCTTACACAAATTTACTTTGCTAAACAAAAGGAAAACTGCATCATGGATGACTGGATGTTTCTCCTTTATGTCGCGACAAATTGATTTTACGAGGATCACAGATACTTACTTGTGGAATGAGAACTATGACAGTTTAAAAATTCCTCCAAGCTTAGAATAGTAATTTATAATGGACAGCGTAATAACGTAATTATCTTTCCCAAGCTTGTTCTTTCTCTCACTGATAAACAGTGAAAAGCACAGGAAAAGCAGCTACAGGTTTACCAAAAACTAAAGAATGAAATTGGAGTTAAAAAAAGGATTCTTGTCTCTTCCATTCTTTTACTATCACATAGGCTCACACTTAGATACATCTCTGAAATGCAGCAGTTCACAGCCCCCACACAAACAGCATACCTGCGTCTATCCTGAACTCAGTGTTTTCACATTAGTTTAATTACATCTGTGTTCCAATTAGTATTTTCAAGTCCTTAGCATTTTAACAGCTCTAGATTCAAGTTTTCTTCATATTCTTTTCCTGGTTTACTGAGAATTTTGGCCTACATCAAAGCAATTCCTGAGAAATTTCAAATCATGTTCTTAATTGAATTATGTAAATTGTCCAGCTAAAGTCACATATGCTGTCTGCTTATGTGCTTAAGATCTTGGATGTGTCAAAACAGCTAAAGTCAGTGTTTTATAGCTGTAGGCGCACTAGCTTCATCCCTGGCTTTTAAGCTCAGAAGATTTTGTTGTCAAGTGAAAGAAATAGACCTGTATTTTGGGTATTTCTGAGGATGTCATATTTTCTGTAGCCACGGGTACCCCCACAATGATCTAACACCCACAAATGAATTAAAAATGAGAATAGCCAGGATTTATTACATAAATCGTTCAGTGTTTGTGCTTGACATTCTAGCCAATTTCTGAATAAAATTCCTCTCGCTTATAATGGAACTGTTTGGTGGGACTGTTAAATAAGCTAGTATGCATTGCTTTATGCAAAGACTAACAACACTCCACACTAGTAAAACTCACACAGATGTTTTACAAGTTTGTTACAAACAAATTTAGAGGTTTTCTTCTTTGTGATGCCAAGAAACTACCAAAACTGAAAAAAGCATTTCTAGGTCTGCTTCATACTGTAATTCGCTTGTTTTCAATGCTCTGTCATTTTCAGCCACTCCATGATCCTGCGTTTTTATCTCTCCCTGTCCTTCTGAAGAGCACATAATCTAACTTATGAACCTGATGAGGGGATCATACTTGAAACCATGATGCAGGTAAGCAATGATATCACATGCTAGTTTAACATCTCTTTATACAAGCCATAGCAATGCAACTGTGACATCAACTTTTTTAGACTGCAGCCTCATTGAACATCTATGACTAAAAAGCTTTCTATTCCCTCCTTTGTTGTGATGCTCTTTTCTATTTGAATCAATTTCTCATTCCTAAAATTAGCTTATCACAGGTTCTTCTTAAACTCACCTACAAAACAACCTCTTATCCAATAATTCTTCAGTTGCAACCATTTTTCCTACCTGTATCAACCCATAAGATAAGAGACCAATCCATTAGTTCAAACATCAGCACTTAGGATCATAGACTTTCAGTATCTATTTGTATGGAACTAGTAGCTATGAGACAGAAGCTAAGGGAGAACTGTGATCTTCCAGCCACAGGCCAGGCAGAATATTCTAGGATGAGGCAGCTCTAACGCTGGAGACAATCCCACTCCACCAGACGTTTACAATTCATGTTACAATTATATTTGCCTTTGTACACAACGTATGAATTGCACATATGCCAGAATCAAGACTTCCACAACTTGCTAGAAAGCAGTAATATATGCCAGGAGAGGAACTACAGTGCCTTCACCTGCTGAGATCAGCAGCAAAAAGCTTAGAGCTACCACTACTCTGTGGCATCTCAAAAACCTATTGCTAAATGAATCAAGACCAAACAGTCCATGCTAGAGTTGGCCCACCTCATCTTCCTAACACCTCTCATTAGAGCATGTTTTTGTTTGCTCATTTACCTTTGGCCTCCAATTTTGTCCTAAGTATATGCTCTAATTGAATTGCACTCTAAAACCCCACCGCATTGTGTTCTGAGTCTTATCCTGAGTCTCTTTATATTCAAGACAAATATGAATATTCCTTGCAAATTTTAAGTCCAGCTGGAAATCTTTGTCAAAACTCAGTACTATTATTTTTTTCAGCAATATACATACCCCTTCAGCTCACTTTAGAGAAAATTGGTCATATTTCAGCTGTCAGACTTAAATTTCTTACTCTCTATCATTGTTTTCACTTTTTATTAAGGAATTTGCTGCCTCTTCAAAACTCTATTCTTATTACTGTATTATCTGATTACATGCAAAATATTAAAGACCAAAATGAACACAGAAATGATTTTCAACTAAATTCAGTCTGAAATACTGTTCAAAAATATAAAGCATACAGTATAGTATGTTACAAATGGAGCAATACATTTTAAAATAAACTTGAAAGTTTTACTTTGTATTATAAAGCTGTCAAGACCATTTCTGTGATGACTTCTATATATTTTCCTTGAGTAGCAAATGCTTCCAGGTGAATTACAAACTGATGCTGGGGATAAAGTGAGTCCTCAGTGGAAAGGAAGAATGTTATAGAGAAATGAGAGAACTAATTCTGTTACTGTTAAAAACACAAAAACACACAAAAACTTGTAGAAAGTAGCATCTGACAATGAAAATTTCCAATTGGTAAACTACAGTAGTTTAAAAGACACTTTAATTAGAAATATTATGTTGCCATCAGGCTGTTTGGATTCACTGCACCTTGTTTTTTCTTTAATTAAAGAGCATTAACTGAATGCAGTTGAATAGTTGCACTACAGAAATACTACAGTCTCAACTTAGTACTTCGTAAGTAAAACTGTCACACAGTGCTATGGAGTCTCATCCCATATATCAAAAAGTAATTCTAAATGCCAAGACAGGCAATTCTTTTTGAGCGCATTTTCTCACTGAATACTCTGAAACTAGGAATAATTCACTCAGTTTATGCACCACTATGTAACAGAAACGCAAAAATTAAACACAAAGATATAATGACGTAGTAAGAGTTTTTCAGTGTGTAAGAGTATCTGTATAAACAGTGCTATATCAGCACCACTTAATTTTAATTTTTTAAATATAGACATTAAACAAACAGAAGAATGTAGCAGTGCCAAAGGAAGAGGTGAACTTTGGCATTTGCTGCTGCTCCTAGTAGGAGTTTTAATGTATACCTGGTTTAAAACATCTTTCTTTGTGTAAGCATCCTTTTGCATTAGCAGAGCATGGTAGCAACAGGCATTCTCTTCTGCAACACGAATAGTCTCATTTTATCTCGATGTTACCAAATAGCTTTAGCCAGAAGAGAAGCTTTTTGCCTACCAGAGAAAAGGACAGTACTGAATATTAACTTAGAAAGTTAACTTGAAACAGTAGCTTTTCAGAGTAATATGCAGTGACAGTCTTTGCCATCCCTCAACTGCCCTGAGTTTTTGTCTGAGTGAACAGATCTAGTCATCTTAAAAAGACACAAGTAAAACAGGTCTGGAGATATGAAATGCATTTCTCTAGAGAGGAAAGAAAAAAAAAAAGCTGAAATAATGCAAGTTTTCCCATAATAGCTGATCCAGTTTCTGAGCTAATTACCTATTCACGCATGTGGGCAGGGTTTCCCATGGAAAGAACGTGGAGCCTGTTAACCCCAACATCATACTTACAATAATAAGAAGAAAACACTCATAAAATACAGTGAGCTTTTTCAATACAAAAAAAAAAAAATATAATCTAAAAAGGATTCAGAAGCAGCTGGCTAGGTCAGGGATCTTGGAAAGAAACATTTGGTGGGGAATCAAATATGGTTGTTTTGAGTTAGATTCCACAGGGATTAGCAAGGCCCAATGCTATTTGACATTTTCACCAGTAACCTTGAGGCAAATATAAAAACACTGCTTATAATGTTTGCAGATAAACAAAATAATAGAAAGCTAAAGAATTAATAGTCCAGGTCTGTTACGACAAGAAGATCCCCGCACACACACACTCTTCCAGAGGAACCCCAGTGGTGGCTAAGGTCATGCTTTTTGAAAACTAGCCCAGTAAATAACATGGATTTTAATCTACAAAAACATAGAGTTGCACACAAAAATACCATGGAATGAAATCAGTAACTAACATATGAGGGAATTCTGACTCAGAAAAGAAATTAAAGATTGTTAACAGCAAACTGAAAATGAGCAGTATTAGTTGACAATGTGATCACCTGAGTTAATATGATTTTTGGAACAAACCAGGAGCTGGGAACAGTAGGAAAAAACTAGCACTATGTCTGAGTAAAAGGAGCACTGAGAATGGAATGCTGTGCGGAGGTGTGGTATACACGTTTCCAAAAAAATGTTGAAAAACTGGAAAGTGTGTGGCAAAAGTCACTGGAATAATAATAGATGCTTAAAATTAGAAGGCTTAAAGAGCTTTATCTGTTTAACATATCAAAAGGGAAACTGAAGGATATTTTCTGTGGAGAACATGGAAAGAGAACAGGGAGAACACATGAACTTCCAAAGAACATGTTTTCTATGGAAAAGCAGAGACAAGCTCAGGTGTGAAAGTTGAAGCCAAAAAAGACCAAACTGTGAAAGAAGTCTCCAGCAATAAGGGCAATTAATAATGATAAGTTACTGAGAAATTACAGTAATTGTTGCTTGACAAGACAGGAAAAAAACAGTTGGCCAAATAAAAGTTACTAGGCACAAACATGCAAAAATCTAACTTTAAAACCTAGAAACTATTCAGTAAAGAAAACTGCCAGAAAAAAACTGCTGGAAGAGATGTGAGGATTTCTGTAGTTGGTCTCAGACCCTTAGGCCATACTATGTTTCACAATACTACAGTAAGAATGCTGAACTACCACAAAATTAAGCAACTGACTCCTGTTCTTGCTCGTTTTATTACTGTTCTGAATATCTAACATAAATTCACTGCTAAAATCCTCTTCCTCCACCAAGAAAATAATTAGTAAAACATGTTTCTTTGTAAGTAATGGATTTTACCATTTGCTACCATTTCTGAAATATTTTCTTTCATTGCAAAATAAAATGTTATTTCAAAGCATTTCTGAAGGGGAAAGAAATTGAGATTAAAGAAGCTTACTTTGAAAACCATTTTTTATAGTTATGTATGCTTTTTTTCCTTTCTCTGTGTCTTTCTATGTTTCTACAATTAGAAAATTCAGCGTGGTTAAATCCAACCGAAAAAAAAGTTCAGAAAATAAGCAATGAAAGTGCCACCTTCAGGATAGTCTTGAAATACTCCTTCCTGATGTAGAGCTGCAGTAACATGACTGATAATGCAATAAGCCTATTCTGCGTGCCCTCGTTTACTTTACTGTATCATACTGGTTTGATTCAGCCTATTGGTAATATAATACTCTCATACCAAAAATAAGTTTCAAAAAGAGGTGTTTATTATAAATTGGAAAGAAGCTCTGTTTCTATAAGTGCAGAGTCAGAGGATCAGGGATAGTTAGGCTGCATTATATCCCCTGCAAACATAGCCTGCAAGGAGGGAAATAGACCTCTTCTTTCATTTCTTTTCACCCCTTTCCTTAAGAGTGAAGAAATAAATCTATAGAAGGAGAGGAAAATAATTTGTATTCAACACTAGAGAGTGTAACCTCAACAACAATTCTGTAAGTAAGGAATTACAATTTACCAATTCATGTAGGACATTTTCATGAAATGCTTCTGTTTGATTCATATGATCCCTGAACAGACACTGAAAGTTCTGTATTTATATTCATAGCCATTTCAAAGGCATTACAATACATTCCATAACTAGAGCAATCCTGTATATAGCTGCTGTCTGTATTACTCAAGGTTTCATTCTGCTAGGCATTTTTTTCTTTTGACACTGAAGCAATCAAAAATTCACTGACTCACAGAACTTCTCCATCTTTGAAGAGCTGCAAATTTGTTTACATAAATAAGATTTTAGGATCAGCATGTCTGCCTGCAGTTCCTGAAAAACTGCTATGACACACCATGCGATTGTTGTCAAACCACAACCATCATATATACTACTGACTTGGTCTACTCCATTTCAGAACGAGGGATTTATAACTTCTCTTCTGCATTTCATGATCTGCATATTGGATCTTTTCCGTTGAGCTTCGGAGTAAAAGAACTGCAAAGCATGACTCATAGCCTTGAAAAAAAACATGACCCTGCCTTGGGGAAAAAGTACACACAGGCTCTACAAGATCTGAGCTGACACCAAGCAAGGGAATGTGGGCATGGCTAAAAAGTAAGAAAAGTAAGAGTTTATATCAATTGCCATTACCACAGCTTTTATTTATAGTATATATGATATATAGCTGTGAGTGGATAACTGCAGTAGGTATAAACAGCTCTGATGTGTTTTGCATGCTAAGCCCAAAAGTTATGCATCTCATATGGTCGGCAGTCATTCATAGCAGAGCTGCTCACCCTCAGGCAGACACTGCCTTCTCTAGGCACTCTCATCATGTACCTATGCATGCATACATGTGCGCTATCATGCAACTGAATTTTGGCCAGTGACAGTGTTGGCTGCACACACATACCTCACCACCTTATGAGCTGATATATCATGCCTGAGGGGGCTCTTGGGGACCCTGTTTGTCAGTTGCTTGAACAAGTCACAAAAGCTGGAGCTCCAAGTCCAAAGTCATTTTAGGAAGGAAGGTGACAGAGGGTAGCTCATTGAGCCAGATGACAACTGATCACAGGCTGCTTACTCACTAGAAACTCAGCTCCAGCATTTTCTCTAGGATGCAGCAACAGTAAGGGGGGAAATTTCTCCCCTACTTCCAGACAGAACAATCAAAGATTGTTACGCTGCATATAACAAAACTCTCCTCCAGTTCAAATTAGGAAAAATTTATTATTTGTATATACCATGTGCCATGCAAACGTGGGATAAACCACGGGCTGAGCAGCAGGTGGGCTGATAAGAGCCAGGTGGGCATTTTGCAGTGTGACATTACTATGTGCAAAGTTGAAACCCCAAATTACAATGCTGTCAGTGAAGGCAGCTATATGGCAAGGGCTATGTAATCCTACTACTACCCTATACCTGCCTTTCCCTAACTCCAGAGGTGCACTCTTCACACTGCCAGCTGTACAAGTCCTGGTAGTTGATATTGCAATGCCTACTGCAGACTCTGCTTTCAATAGCTTAAATTTGTCATCAAACCACAGTATTTTGAAAAACCATAACTGATTTGCTTGTTTTAACTCCAGCATTAGCATCATTTTCTTTAAAAATCCTTTATAACCACAATTGTCAGCTGTTCAGCTATCACTTTTATTACATAGTTGTGTTACAGGCCATTAACACAAGTTCTCTTTATCACCTCATTTCCACATTATAAGTTTAATGATGTATTTTACCTCTAGCACAATGCAACCATTTTTACTGTGGCCAGCAAAAAAACTGCCATTAAGGTCACAGACTTATTAATCATTGCTTTCCCCACCAGTGTTTTGCTAAAAGGCCTTTACTAAAAATCTATGCAATGGCTCCTGTCTTCATATGTGGCTTGTTAGTAAAGCAAAGATTAGTAAAAACGCATCTCCCTTGAGAAAAAGGTGTCGCAAACAGCTTTGAAAATTATCATTTACATACATTTTTTTCTAAAGTGCCATAAAAATTGTAAAACCTGGACAGGCAACTCCTGATCATCTGTGTACATCTCATATCTATGAATTCTCCCCTGGAGTGTTATTCCTACAAAGTCTGTCTAAAGATGAAACCAAGGAAGCATTAATTCTGAAGTTGGCACTTCACATAATTAGCATAAATCTCACTATATATTGGTATTGCATCTAATTAAAAAAGCTATTTTCTGCACCAGTCTGAACAAGCTCCATTCTTTAGGGTATATGGTATGTCTATTATCTGCCTTATATAGATTGATTTATAGTGCAATACAAGGTAATTTTACAAACTCAGTATATAAAAACAAAGGTACCCAAAATAGTAACTTTTAAACTAGTAAGCTATAGTTCTAGGTAGCATATACCTGAAGGTGAAATTGATGTAAAAGCCATGTTTACACTCCTATAATGTGCATATGCATGTGTGTTCTTCTGTCTAAGTCCCCATTGTCTTTGTTTCCATTTACTCTTTCTATCCTGGACATGACTTTTTCCAATATTTCCACAGTCTAATACCTCAACCTACAGCAAGAGTTTGTCTTTCAGCCTTGTTCTAAACAGTTAATATTTTTCTTTGCCATTATAAGCACATAAAGTGGTTTGCCCTTTTTCTGTATAACAATAGCTAGATGTAATGATAAACACAATCAGAAAAAAACCACATAATACAGTACACATTTCATGTGTACAAACCAAGTCACAAGTTTGGGGCAAGTCAGTTCTCAAACATATTTTTGTTTTATGTTGCACGTGTTCTAAAGAAGGTTCTAATACTATGGAAAACGAGAGAACACAAGGAGCTCTATTTTTCTTACCTCTAATTTTTTATGTTTTAAAACTTAATATTAACAAATATTTAAACAAATATACGGTGAAGCAAAGAAAAATAGAGATGCATCCATAAGTTTAGAGAAGTTAATATGTTCTAAGCTGTAATACTGTATAGTGCTAGATGAAATATCAACACAATCTTACTTTAATGCTGACAGCACATTATAAACACTGTCCTTAAAACAGTGTTCCCAGGCAGAGATAAGAAGAGGTTAGTTACTACCTACATGGACAGAAAGGGAGAAGTCAAAAGACCAATAAAATGATATTAACATACAGATTCAGAGCAAAGTGCTTTGGATGCACTAGTTTAGAGGTGGACATTTAATCAGATGCCAAATTCTAAACCCTAGCTGCTAATTTGCATAATCAAACTGACCCAGCTCTAGATGAGCCTGAACTCCTTAGCATTTAGTAAAATCTCTGAGGCATCAGAGAGTTCCTGCTCCTGAGCATGTATACAGACACCTAAATCTGTAATCACTGTCTCATACTACTACCCCAACAGGATTCATAAATTCTCCAATGTCTGCCACATAGCAACTGCTCAAGCTGATGTGGTCAAAATATCTCACTTTCAGAGACTGAACCGAGGGCTATTTTAAGCAAAGCTTGAGTTTGGAAAAGCTGATTAAAGCTGCTTCCTTTGGAAGTGAGACAAATTTAAGTGCCCATAGTGGAGAAGAGATTTGAAGACAGATCTCCAACTTCTAAAGAGGTTGCTTATCCTCTAAGCTACTAGGCTTGCAATCTGAAGTCATTTTCAGCTGTTTCACCTGCTGCAATAATTAAACACACAATAAACTGTTCTCCAGCCAAAGGTTCAAACAACTCTTGTAGGAGTCTGAAGATCTGCATCTCATTCCCAAGGTGCAATTGATAACTCAAACAAAAAGGAGCAGATGGCATCATGAAATCTTTTAGCCCACTCCTTACACCCTCATGCCTAGGATATTTTCCAGCTATTTCTCTATCTGTAGTTGATGTGAAGTCATTATCTCTCATTTCAAGACAGAAAAATAATTGGTTAAATACAAAGCCACAGGTCTGAGTGGACAGACAGCGGAGCTGGGAGAAAGAGTTTGAAGTCACTTTTAAATTATAGCTTTCTTTATGTCATGCTGGTTTTGTTTTGAAGAGATTTCTCTCAGTTTAAGAAGCTACTTGTTCAATATACTGGACTCTATAATTAATTCCTCCATGTCCCTGGAATTTAATCTGGCATTGTTAATTCTAGAAGTTAGGAAGTCCTTTGATGCTACATACTGAATTTGAGCAATATTGTCCTGCTCCTGATAACACTGTAAAATGCTGCACTGTTTTACCATTACCCTTTCTAAAAAAGGTAGGTGCAATTTGCCTTTTCCAAAACCCACCTAATGTTACACTCAAGCATGCTCAAATCTGCCATAACTCTGTGTGCCTTCTACAGAAGTATTAGCAAGCTTTACAAAGCACGAGAAGATTTCAAGGTGAAAAAAGCATATTTAAAGACTTTTTAAGGACAGAGTTGGCCGTTATTATTATTTCATTGAATGTTCCAAAGCTAGGATCTGACTGTAAGAAGCTTTTTTATAATTTCAGGTTATAAGTGTGGACTAACGCAGTAAGCTTTTTGTCTGCACAACTTAACCTGCTTTGTGTGGAGATAAAACAAAAACTCATGATTTCCTATGAAACAGGAAAAATAAAAGAGTACATTTTAAACATGGGCAGACAAGGACACAAGTGAGAAGAATCTCTTAACTCATGACAAGTGTGACTATGACTGAGAAAGTTTTTCTGATCAGATGTTATCCTAATTAGAGCATGCCATGAAGGCAACAACCGTACATTTCACAAGATGTTAAGACCATTTTTTGTTCCAAATCAAGGAAAAATGGAAATCTTTAACCAAATACCTTGGCATTTAACCTATCTCTCCAATATATGTCTTCCAAATAATCTCTTGCCCCTTTAAAAGATTTCACTTACTCTTATCAGTAGGTTTCAAGCAGGTAGGTCTACACTTTTCCCCCAAGTAATTCACAGAAAAAAAAGTCAAGCATAACAGAGGTCTGGTGAGAAAACTGCTTTGGGTTTATGATCTTTTACTTTTGCTCTTCATAATTAGCATACACCTACATCTACAGAAGTTACCTGTGTAGGATTTATGCAAATAAGGGGAAAAGGGTGGTTGCTTTTTTGAAAATACAGATTGAAAAGTAATATAAATACAATGTGAGATAATCTAGCTCTCCGAGGAGGAGACTTTAGGGGACAAACACAATAATACTGCCCAGAATAGTCTTCTGCCTGCCTTCACATGTTATACTGTGAAGTTATCTGCTGTGTGTCCTCAAGACAAACACACAAACTCATAGCTCAGGAGGAACAAGCAGTAGAAGTAACTCTAAGCTACCTTTGCAATTGCTGAGTCCTTACATTGGCATCTCATCAGAACAGGTAACATAGACAGCATCTGAGGACCTACTGAAGTCACAACAGCCTTCCTGAGCTGAAGCACGGCCTTCTTTGACCTGTTCTCTGCCCCCTAACAGTGCCTGTTTTGTAATCTTGACTCAACCTGGGTTTCTTGCTTACCTTCTCATTAATCGTGTGGAAGCACCATAACTATACTTCTCTGCTTGGGGTCAGGTTTGTTTTGAAATTACTAACTTTGCATTTGCAAGAGGAATATCCACCAGTATGAACTGTTTGCTAGTATTTTCTGATATCTTTTTTTTAATGTATGCTCTTTTACCCTTTCATAAACACCATTAAACTTGCAATAGCTGAAAGGCTAAACAGACGTGAGTAGTGTTCTGTAGAGATACTCTTCAATGGAAGAAGAAGATTTTTCTTTCCAAATAAAATCATAATGATCACATCAGTACAAATAAGGGGGGGAAAGCCCCATGCAATTTTAAAGCTTGGACCAGTTACTTGTGAACAGTGAAGTTTTAAGAGTTTCAAGGCAAAATAATATAGCTCCTTTAAAGTTGAAAATAAAAGCCATGACAACTGCTTGGCTTGCTGCCTCTGGACAGCCCTTCTGCTTCAGCTGTAACCTGCAGCAGGTAACAACCTGATGTGAACTGCTGTTCTTTGCTAATTAATACATGCGTGATACACTGCATGGACTACAGCACAATGGATGTGAAGGTGACACCCATTTGCTGCAGAAAATCTGTAAAAGAAATAGTACAAGCAGGCAACATGGAAACAGGGCCAGACCTTGTACAGAAAGCTCCCTTATGATCAGGATAAAACCCCAACTGCCTGCTGTCTCAGGCTGCAGATAAAGAACTATAGGAGCTGCCATTTGGGAGAGATCAAGATTTCATAAGGAGAAGCAAGAGAGATCACAGTCACACAGAGGAGTAGCTTTAATTATTCTACCAAGACCCTCACTAGCTCAGGGACAGACTGCCTGCAGGCAGAAGTCTGTAGAGACCAGGGAGGAAATGGCTGGAAGTTGCTTCCTGCAAATACAAGTCTCAGAAGTAATAACACGTGCTGCTGGTCCTCAGTCATGTAACCCAGCTGGGAAGGCCAGGTAAGAATTTTTATATTCTTCATATTTCATACAGGAATATTCTCTTAAAGAGAAATATATACACACACATACTGCTTTTTTCTAAATTAGTGGAGGAACCTGAAATTCGTGCTAAGCAGGAGGCCACAGTGTGTCAGAATGGAGCATACTCTGCAGTACATCTTGCTGCTGCATAACAGGATTACACAAGCTGTAAGAGCAAGGGGGTGTACTGCAATGAAAGTATAAGGAGGAAAGAGCCATCTATGCAAATATTCTGCATACATTAACTTTGTATTCATATAAAGCATTTTAAAAATGCTATTTTTTTTCTTTCTATGTAAAACACAAAGACAAATCTGTTTAGGTTAACAGAAGATTGATTTAGTTTCGGCAAAACTTCTCATAAGATCATTTGAATGCACTTAAAACCAGCACCACGTTGTTCTCTGTTTGCAATAAATCTCTAAGGAGAAATCATATGAGAATTTGCATAGCTGGCAAATTTTCTGCACACCATGCCCTCAAGAACTCATGTTCTCTTAAAAGTCCCAGCTGTCTTCCTTTGAAATGCATTCCTATCAAATAAGAAATGATGATATGCCACCATGACACACGGTAAACAGAGGAAAGAAGACAAAGGGAAAACAAACCCCCAAAAGGGCAACGTTTGGCTTCACTCAGGCATGAATAAGGCATGCTTTGACACAATTGCACCTTATCTTTATAATTTATGTTCAAGTAGTTGAGAGCAATCAATCAGACTCAAATGAAACCAAAGACAAGAAACCTGCACACATACAAATTCAAGCTGATAATAAGGATGGCTCTTTTTATGAGCATCATAATGAACAGTGGCCAAACAATCAAGACTGACTAATGAACTGTTTTGAGTCTTTGGTGGAAGACTTCTGTAATACATAGTGGAACTAGAACACTACATTGTAATGCTAATTAGGTAAATAACAGTTGGTAGGCAAAGCAGTTTTCTGATGCATTTCAATATTACAAAGGAGGGAACAGATCCCTGTGGCTTCCCCCAGGCACAGCATAATTGTAAAAAAAAATAAAATAAATAAAATTAAATTAAATTAATGAAAAGGGAACCACTTCCGTAAGTCTGATCGACCAAATGGACTGCTGTTTGTTTTGGTCAAGATCATGAACAAGGAGACTAAATTGTTGAAGGCTTTTTAACTTTTTCAATAGATTCATATTCCAGTTATTAGCTCTGTATAAACTAAAAATCTAGATCAGTATAGTTTTGAAGTCTCCTCCCTCTCTCCTCTCTTCCATGCCTTGACTTACAGTTTTCGTTAGAAATGCATACAACTTTAAAAGCTTCATCAATTCTGATGGCATGATGTGCCATGACTTATTTTTTTAAATAACAAAGTACTAGTAGGAAAAAACAAGATGAAGTGGAACATCATTTACACTGGGGTTATAGATCTACCAAAAAGTGGTACTAGAAAATCCTTTCTTGTTTCTGTGGTTCAGTTATTTTAGCATCAGATTCAGAGAAGATAAAACATGTCAAGTATAGTAAGTCAGCTTTTCAAAAATTGTTATTTTCACATTTTTTTTAAATTTCTAGAATAAAAGTACGTTCATAATTATGTACCATATAAAAGTTATTGTAAGCCCATGAAAGAAATACAAGGTTATTGTATTCATAATGGGATGCGATGAAAAAGGGAAATAATTGAAGTCCAACAGTTAGCTCAGACTCCTGGGACTTACACAAGTAAGAGCTATTGCTCTCCTCAGAACAACTCCAGCAATATCCATTACATGTTCAGTTTTCTTGCAACATGTTTAGCTAATATTTCATGGATTCAAATTTTGGAAGTTTATTGGAGGTAGAGAATGAAATGCAATATGTAGAAGTCATTTCTTTTGTATTTTATATTTAATGCAGTTTTTGGGGAAATTAAGCCACCAATAGTCATAAAGCATTTCTACTCTAAATTGACAAATCATTTTGAACCTGTTAAATACATGAAAAGGAAAAAGTAATTTGTACTCAGTCAAGATCCATGCAGTCTGAAGCTAGAACACTGTTTTGTGATATGGAAATCTTGGACTTTTCATGAACCTGTAGATTACTTTTAGCTCTTCACTAGTTGCAAAACTGCAAAGGCATCATCAAAACCAGTAAAACCATGTTTCCATTCTCATTTTCATGGTGAGTACAAGAATTACCCTTGGAAATTTCAAGGAGCAATGCATGGTAAACTGCAACCAACTGTAAATCACACCCGCATGAAGAATATGGTCTTTTTCAAGACCATATTTTCTGATTGACCATGGAAGCAAAAAAGCACGAAGACAGGAGGATAAGCCTCCTGCCAATAGTAAAGTCGTATTTACAGTATGCTTTTAAAGATACTAAAGCACCTTAAAGTAATTATCAGTGTTTGTTTCCTTATTCTTTTGTTAATGCTAGCAACTCCATATTTTCTCTCATCTTTTTCAAAAATGCTGTCTCACACTCTCAAAAGAAATCCAAAGAAAATTCAGCCTGAGGCATTTATCTATCTGGAAAACTTCGTACCAAATGGCAAACATTCATAAAGGTTTTGCAAACCACTTTACACAGACATATAAAGAAAAAAGAAGTTGCTTCTGTATAAATACAAATGCTTTCATATTTTTATGTAACTATCAGGAACAAATAAATAGGTCTCATACAGGACTATCTTGTCTAAGAGATAGATTGTATTTTTATTTGAATAGGCACAATTTACATAACTGCAATAATTTCTACATTTTAAGATTTTTCTATGATCTGCTTATTCCCACTCTTCACAGTCACAAAATAGCACTGAATGAAGGAAAGGTAAATTGTCTTTATATAACATTTTGCAACCCTGCAAACAAAATGTAAAGGTGGGGTGAAGGGGAAGATTTAGGAGTGAGAGAGAAGGAATAATCTCAAACAGCATAAGCCCCTTGAGGTTGATCCTCACACTCAATTAGGTTAATAGAGTTACACTGATCTGCTCTGCTTGCAGAACTGGTTCACATCTGTGTGTTCAGAGATGCAGGAGAAACGCATTGTACTTTGTTTCTAGCTGAGCCTTGGTACTAATTGTACCTTATCCCTAGTTAAATATAAGGTGAAGAACATTATCATCCTCCTGTCACTAAGATGCTTCTGGATACTTCTCCCAGTAGAGTGGAGAACTACCCTGATCTGGTTCCTTAATCTTAGTGGTGGTGATTTTATAATCTTCTAATCCCATCATAATATTCACATATACTAGCTTCTCAATTCTGTCTCTCAGCTCTAGCTGCAGATACAAGCCTGTACACCTATAATCATCTTCAATAGCTTCTCAGCACTTGATTCTTCTGATGAGTCAGAGATCATTGCTTTGGCTGGTATCCAGCCTGCAGTTTGAACAATACAGATCTACAGCATATTGTAAGCATAGAAAAAGCATCCTGGGATTGCCATCATGGCACATGTACTATCAAACAGGACTAGAAATATATGTATGTTGTCAATATTGCCACTACTTTGGTTTCTAGACTAGTGATTCATAGTGCACTACTTTGCTTTCTAGACATAGCGTCGTACCGCAATGATTTAAAGTGCTAGTGGCTGGTCTGCACCAATACTACAAATGTTATGAACAGAGCTGTGCTAGTGAGGGAAATAGGAAGAGTGAAATAAAAAAAAATAAAAAATACATCTGGTACCCCTAAAATAATTTTTCACTACAAGTTAATTATGGTTTTAACAAGTTTTCTCTCTAACTTCTCTGCCAGCCAGCAAGACTCTCAAATCCAAGCCCTAGTTCCCTAGGCTTTCAACCAGCAGGTAAGTCACAGAGGTTTGACCTCAGTTTAGTTCAGTGTAGGTTAATGACTCATCTCTGAGCATGTAAGCATGGGAGTTGACAACCCTTCAGTGCGTTTACTGAGGCTTCCCTCCAACTCAGCTACATTCTCATGTTTCCTGTTTTCTCCAGTCTTTATTAGAAATGTGGTACACTGCCTTGATTTTTACATCCTGGGCTATCCACCCGTACTTCTACATACACATACACAGCATTTCAACAGACAGGGTTGACTTTACAAGTCCTCCTGACATGCTACCAGGAAAAACAAAACAAAAATCCCCAAAAACAAAGACAAAAGAAATTATGAAGATTCTGGACTACCTGGTAAAGGGAATATCAATAGCACTCCTTACATTGGAGAGGCATTGGGATGCAGCAGTTCCACCCCCGAAATTTTAAGCAAAGATCCCTTTGAGTCCAAAGGGGCTCAAAACCAAAGTTTTTGAGAGTATATGCGAAAAAGCTAAGGCTCAGATTCAACAGAGTATGACATGAATTTACTTAGAGGAGTTTGACCCTTTCATTTTCTCAGTGGCTACGTTAGAAAAGAGGGGCAATCAAGAAATAATAGCTCCAAGAACAAGTGAAGACAAAGATGTGGGGCTGGTGCCCACACCCACTCTGCTGACAGATTTCATGGCTCAGTTTCTGAAGAATTAAGTGACAGAGAGAAGAATCAGAAGGCATTAGTTACTGCACCAAGGGAAGAAAAAGGGAAGTACGCTATGACTTAGATTTAAAGCAAATTCTTCTTCTGTTACAGTATCATTTTGCTGCTGAAAATAAAGCCTGAAGAATTATGGTTTTCCACTCTTGCCTCCAAGTCATTCAGGAGAGAATTGAAGCTGGGAAAAAAAGTAGGCATAGGAACAGCAGACAATTCTGTTTGGCAGCACCGTGTACAACTAGCACAAGCAGAGCAGAATGTACAAAACCAGATATACATGTTTATATATGCTTTCTCTATGTGCACTTGCTGACAACATCAACATCAACACCAACACAGGAATTTTAAGGAACAGACAATGTATTAAGGCTACTATCATTTATGCCACTAATCAAATCAGGAATTTTTGAAATCTTAGTACTGCAGGTCTGAAAAAGCACTGAATGTTTACAGAGTACAACAGAACAATTCAACTGTGGTTTTTCATGCTTTTGTTACTCACAAGACTTCTTAGAGCTTAATCTTCATATAGATTAATACAGAAATTCAAATATGAAACATTTCAAAAGAAATACCTGAAAAGCATCTTTCCTCTTCTAGTCTGGACCTTTCAAAATGTGACACTTCGGTTACATTCTAATGCAACTGATGCCTCAGTTATTGCTAAATCATTTATAGCTGCCGCAAGGTCCCTGCCCTGCTGCCAGAGTAGCTGCTCCTAATTTCTGTTTATCACCTCTTATCCTATTCTGTGGTTAAACTGGTTACAGCAGTTTCCAAGCAAAGATTCTAAGCCTATACCTCAACAAAGAGCTAGCGTTTCCTCTGTACTGGGACTCTGTAACATCAAGGGAAAAAAACTGTCCTCCACCTCCAGACAGAATAATTAAGCACTGTTACACTGCTGTTCACAAAACTCTGCTCCAGTCCAAACAAGGCATGCTCACAGGAGTAAGCATGTGTCAGCAAAAGGAACAAGAATCCTTTAAGTAAAGAGAAGTGGCTAGAGGAAAGCTGCTGCAGGAGCTACAAAGAGACCTGCCAACAAGTGTAACCAGCTTTTACGAGCAGCGCAACAGCCAGGGCTGGCCTGCAGCTGAGAGGGTGCTGCAGGCAGCTATAGCAAACTTTAGTTGCTCATTATCTCAGTGAAAGGCAGTGCTGGTAACAGCTGAGGAAACAGCAAGCCAGGGAAATGCTGAAGCAGCTGCTTTGCAGCAAGCAGGCAGCAGCAAAAAGTACCCATCAGGAAGAAATACAAATGCATGTACACCAGGTGTTGCACTTTCCCAATTCACTTTCTACCTTAATTAGAATTATTTTTTAAGGTCCTTAGAAAAATCCACCTTCCACGCGGCTGCTCTTGAAGTAGTAAGGATTAAATCAATCCTTTATTGCTTCAGCTCCCCACTGGGAGAAAACATATGGCTTTTGAGAGGGTTTGACACATTTCCCATCTGCCAGTGACCAAACTGGAGGTGGTGAAGTGAAGCACTGTCATCCTTTATCAGAAGATGGAAAGAGACTTCATTGAATCAGGATGAACCAAGCCATCAAGCAAAGATTTTTAAATAGGGGAAAGCCTGCAATATGCCAGAACTTATTATGTAACATGATGTGCATACATGTGTACTTTTTCATGCATGCATTATGGTTTCATATGGAATCGTAGAATTATAGAATCATAGAATAGTTAAGGTTGGAAAGGACCTTAAGATCATCTAGTTCCAACCCCCTGCCATAGGCAGGGATTCTATCAATTATACTATGATAATGCAAATTCTTTCATAGTGAATATTAACCTGAAGTTATTAGTCAGTATTCCAGATTCTCTTTCATCATTACTTTAGTTGCTTGTAGACACCAGATAAGGCTATGTGCAAGGTGGACACTGTTAATCATACCAACCCACAGAACAGGATGCAGTGAGGGGCTTCTCAAGCTTACAAATTTGGTTACTCAAAAAGTAGCCATATTCCATTAGTAGCAAGTCCAGTTGACTGACAAATTTATTGCTTCAGGTAGAGTACTCCACTACTGTGGCCTGAGCTCTCTGTATCAATCTCCTGTATGGTACAAAGTTACCAAGCTCATGGATTTAAGATTATAGTGAATCTCACAAAGGCAATAGACAAGCAGCAGGCACCAAAAGTGTAACTGTTTTCTGGTACTTAACTTTTCATTCGGGTCAGATCAGAAATGCCACAAGAATGTGTTCCCACGGTACTTGAGAATTTCCAAATACAGAAAGAAATAGAGAGCAAAGTAGGAGAAAACTTCCCAAAAATTCACATTGCAAATTGTTGTGAGGCCCAAAGAAGAATTTGGGCTAATTCACACATTAGCCACAGGAATGCTTCTTTTCCCTTTTGAGAAGACTGAGTAGCCAGTAACTTTAGCTAGACCATTAAAACTGCAGACTTGGAAGCTAGCTGGTTTTAGCTGCACTTCAATTTCTCACATAGCTTTTAATTCTGCTATTACGTATAACATTTTTCTTTAGGAAGCTGTCAGTGAAAGAGACTGGAATGGGCACCAATGTTACTACCTTTATTTTTACAGTTATTGCACCCTTTATTTTTATGTATGAAAGCTTTGGGGTTTTTTTTGTTTTTTTTTTTGACATGGAGGTCAGAAAATAACACTTGAATTGTAAATTCTTCTCCTTCATTCTTGAAAACCTATTTGCAAATTGTTAAGTCAGAGAACTGGGAAATAAGAATTAAAACAAGTCCAAAATGTCATTTAGCTTTGAACGTACATTTCTCAGAATAAAGCAAATAACCATTAATCATTTAGAACCATTCAAAATATCATTTTGAATCCATTTCTAAGAAGATTTAAAATTTTGAAACAAGGAAAAGCTCTACAACACATCATTATTTTTATTCTCCTATTAATTTGACCAATTTTTATGATCCTTTACAATGCAATCATTCTTAGTGATTTCATATATACATATATATGTAAAAGTAAATAACTTTTTAAAGTCTGAAGAATAAACCCATCAAGGTAGAAAATACAACAGAAATATTTGTTTCCATAAAAAAAAAAAAAAAAAAAAAAAAAAAAAAACGAAGAAGGAATCATTAATCATTTCCCCATCTTACTTCCAACAGGAAAAGTTTAAATTCTATAAAATGCACTAAGATAATGTAGTTATGGTACGAATCTCTTAATGAACAAGCTGCAATAATCTCATCGTAGAAGAAAACTTACAAGGTGGGAACCAAACTAGCTTTTTTACTCTTTCTCCAAGCAATTTTTTTACTTTGGGAGGTGTAAGAAACTTTAAATTCTGGCCCACATAAATGCATTAAGAAAAATTTCCAGCTTCTCACACCAGTCTGTATGTTTCTCCCAGTGACCTGTGGTACGTAGGTCCTCCTAGATACTTTCAAAATCACGAACGGTCTTCAAACTGTTGAATAAATACAATTATTTCCCAGAGAAAATCACTTCCTTATTTAGCTTGTCTACAAAATATGCTGGAAAATGTATGCATAATCTGTATGCTCCAGACATAAGTGAAACATAAGAAATTGTGGCTCACATTTTGTTTCAGACACAGCAAAGGTGATATATGCCAGAATTTTAAGTCCTCAGCTGCTGTTTTAAAGATGTAAATTTTAGAATACAGATTTATTAAGCAGATCATAATTCAATACTGTGATCTAATAGTCCAGGGAAACAAATTCTTAATAAAGGATACAGTCAGCTGATTAAATTGAGCTCCCTGCCAGAAATATATAGCTATTATTTTCAGAAAGTAACATAATTATTTGTATTAATAATCTGTTGTTTTGCAGATGCAAGTAACCTATTCTTTACATTAAATATTTCAGATATTGCCAAGTCAGTAAAAATACTTCAACCTCACACACAGACACTGCTCCTCCTTTTAAAATCACATCAGATACCTTAAAAAAAATTTTCTGTGGTCTGATCATAAAGTAAATATATGACAGCTCTATTGTTTCATGATACAGACAGATGCAATGTCAATTACTTTTAAGTAAAAATATAAGGCTCTAAAGAAACACAGATTTTAACTGTATACTTACATGTTTACATGAATTTTTTTTAATCATCTGTGACAAAGTATTAACATAAAAATGAAATTAATGGTGGAGAAAATAAATGCAATAGAGGCTTCATTAGTTAATTGACTGAGCACCTCCATAACATTTAGTGGAATATCCATCACTGTCAAATGCAATATTTCTAATGCAAAACAGCTGTCAGGCCTTAAACTACAACAACAGCAAAGAGGACATCTAGAAATGAATTAAAAATAGAGAACTAGGCCTCAAACACAACCAAAATTTCAAAACTTGTTTGTTTGTGAGCCAAATAATTATACCCAGTTCACACCTACCTGTATATTATATTCAAATATAAAATACATCTGAGTAATGCTGGTTTCGGCTGGGATAATTAATTTTCTTCAAAGTAGCAAGTATGAGGCTATGTTTTGGATTTGTGCTGTAAACAGCATCCTGGGGTGCATCAAATGCAGCCTGTCAAGAGAGGTGAATATCCCACTGTATTTCGCATTGATGTGTTGTATGCAGCCTGGGCCCCACAGCTTAAGGATGCTTAGGTATTTGAATCCGCCCAGAGGAGAGTAACAAACCTGGCAAAAAGGCTAGAAGGCATGACTTATGAGGGGTAACTGAGGACTTCGGGTTTGTCTAGTTTGAAGAAAAGGAGGCCAAGAGGTGACTTCCTTGCTCTCTACAGTTTCCTGAGAAGGGGAGATGGAGAGGGAAGTGCTGATTTCTTTCCCTCTGGGACCCAGTGACAGGACACATGGGAATGGTTCAAAGGTGCACAAGGAGAGTTTTATACTGGACATTAGAAAGCATTTCTCTACCGATAGGCTGGTCAAACACTAGAACAAGCTTCCTGGAAAGGTGTTTGATGCCCTAAGCCTGTCAGTGCTTTAGAAGCATTTAGGCAAGCCCTTAATAACATGCTCTAACCTTTGGTCAGACCCTGAAGTGGTCAGGCAGCTGGAGTAGATGATCATTGTTGGTCCCTTCCAACTGAAATACTCTGTTCTATTCTATGTTAAATATCAACATGAAGAAAGGCTGGTAAATTATGTTTTGCTATATGTGATAATTCAGAAAATAGAAAGTTAACTTTTTTGGGATGTCTGAAAGTCAATAATGTCTTCTTTTTAGACCAGAACTGTTCATATCTTAAAGACTATACCTAATATTTCAGAAAGTTCATTCCTTATTTAACAGCTCTCTCCATCACACCATTTCCTTCTTTTCACCCTGAGAATAGGTCTGAGTATGGTTCTCTGCTAACCTCTACAACACAGAGAGAAGCAATGTCTTTCTGGGTGGCAATGATACACAAGTTAAGTTATTCCTAATTAAAATGGCTCCATCAATTTATTTTGTCAATGACTGGCTGGCTTCAGATGTTCCCCAAAGTCACTGAGAACTGTGGTGGAACTATTATTGCCTTTTTTGACATATAACTAGGTATTAAGCACTTATTCATTATTTGCAAGCTTATTGCCAAGAGAAGTATACAGGCCTAAAAAGCTTTGTAACAGGATATGCAGCATTTCACTGTTAAGCAATTCATCCGCATCTGGTCTAGCTTAGCAGTGACCCAAAATCATTACCGTATGAAGGCTCCTTCCCAAATTGTGCAAAATGAACTTATTTAGTTCAGTTTTTAAACTGAGGAAATATCCACATCACAAAAGGCCCATTAAAACATCCTGCAGAGTCTCAAAGGATTTAAAAAATGAGCTTGCTTAGCCCAAGTAAAATTTATTATTATGGTCTTAAATAGCTGCTTATTCATTTTCTGCATGTTGTAACCATACTGGATGATGCCATTAGATATATTTTACTGTATATTGCACTTTAAACTTCTCAGACATATTCCCAGCACAGCTAGAAATAGTGCATCATACCCATTAGATGGCCACAGAGGAGTTTGCAACATTAATGTGATTTTGACAGGAGCTGAATAGAAGAAGGGACCTTTGGAGTCTTTAAGCAGCAGTTAACTTCTGGCCTGCTTGTAACAGCTGTTACCTTATTCTCCCTCAGCTTGTTACAGCTCACAGCAAACCCATTTAGCCATTAGCAACCCAATTTCACCCCTCTTTTGCTTGAGGTAGCTCTTACCAAACTCTGTCTTCCTGCTCTGTGTTCCTTCTTTACCCCTTTCTCCAGACTCTATCTCACCAGCTGGGCTGTAGCCAACTGCCTCTCTATACCAGCCTCTGTGGCAGAGTACCCTGGTACTGCAAGCACACTCTGGGCACAATCTGCCCTTGCCCTCAAATCCCTTCCGTGTCTACCCAAACATCCTAAAGAAATACTATTAACTCCCTCTCCTCTTTTAGCACTACCCACATATTTCTAGCAACAGGAATCGCTTATCTAAAAAGAATCTGACCTGTTAATAAGTGGTGGAGAGAATAGCTAATATGTTATATGTCATGAAGGACCTCATGTCACAGATCTTTACTATCCTCTCACCCACCTGCCACATTCCTGGTACGTTGCTTTGCTCTCAGACTCACACAGTAGCACAGTATGTATTCTGGGATAGGGAGGAGATACTTAGGACTTTTATGGTACCTGTGCATGACTACACATGCTAGGTCTCTCTTTTTGACAATATTAACAATAACCATGGAAATATAACACTAATAGCAAAACAGATCACAGTACTATGTTCAGCTTGTTTTTAACATTTACAAAAATAACTGGCGTCTACTGTACCTACTGTCCATTTTTTCAAAACTGGGTTATTATATCGCAGAGCTGCAGTTCTTCACCCTAACTTTCGTACTGTTGTGTACTTTGTCACTATTACCCCTGCTTTGTCATTAAATGGGACTTCATTCCCTGGGGCTATCATTAATAATTCCTGTAAATTCAGGTTTTAAGCCTGCCATTATGCTTTAGTCCAAAGAAATCACTATGTGAAACTTTGCTTCCTCTACAACAAGAATCATTGATTCTAAGACTCAGTATTAGGGATTTTTTCATATTCCAAAAAAGAGCAAACCAAACCAAACCAAACTCCAAGACAACTTCAACCAGTCCAGTCTTCTCCATGTACAGATCAATTAATTTTTTAATCTTACTTTCAGCTATGGATCTATTACTTGGCTTTTTGAAAATAAAGCCACACATCTTCAAAGCTTTTGATATATTCCTGAAATTTTTGTCTTCTTTACCCTTTTAAAGCTAAAAATGAGGCCAGAATAAAGCCTTTCAAATATGGCAAGATTTTTTTAACACCTCTCAGGTAGACAAAATAGTCATGTTGTCTTCTTGAGAAATTAATTTAAAACCCACCCGTATAATATTACTGGTGCTCAGATCTTAACCAGTTTTCCAGTACACAAAAAATACATTCACAATCCACAATACCATAACAGCAGTTTGAACTGCACAGACAATATCAAAACATTTTCATTTTTTGGCAGGAAACTGAGAAGTAAAATTATTCCCAAATCTTTAAGTCACACAGCTCTTTTTCAAACTTTAAAATCTTAAATGAGAAGCATTTCAAATGGCTATATTGCTTCCAAGAATCTCTCTTGGCTTCATTCAGTTTAGCACATGACACTTTCCTTGGGGAAATCACAGAACCAGAGAGGAAAAAAGAAAAACACATACCAAAAAAAAAATAAAAACAAAAACAAAAAACCACAAACCAACATGGGAAGATACTGAGCCTGAAGCTTATTAATGACCCCAGTAAGCCTTGCAGAAGACCCACAGATTTATGCTTCCACTAGAAGTGAAACATGAGAAGTCATCAGGAGCAGAGTTAGACCTGAACCAAGAACTAAATACCTCCCGAGGAAAGTTTCATTGTCATGCCTGTCATAGGTGCAGCAGAGAAATGACTGTGAAAAAAGAGCAATGGTAGCTTCAAGACTAACCTTGTGCTGACATTTCTGGGCAGCTCCAAGACATAATTTATAAGCATGCAATATCATCATAACCCCACTCGTTGCTGCTGTGCAGCAGACCTTGCTCCTCCCAGCCTCTGCACTGCTCCCAGGGGAACTCTGATAGTTTTCCTTGTCGCTGCAGCAGGAATTATCTCACTGCAAAGCCTGGAAGGCATTAAAGTGCCATTATGCATTTTTATCCCCCTCACTCTTATTTAAAAAAAAAAAAAAAAAAAAAAAAAAAAAAAAAAACCCTCACAGTCAGAAGCTTAATTTGTATGGGTTTTTTGTTCAAGCTTTCCCTGCTGTATTTAAATATGTTCTATATTTCTTGGAGTCAAAGTTAATGTCCCTGGTACACATACTTGATGAGTTAGTCCAACAAATAGATATCAGTCCCTGTCCCCATTCCCATACAGCTACTCCTCTAATCTCAAATAAAAAAGAACAATATTTTTCCCTCCTCTTAACAATGTATGCTATTTGTATTGCATTAGCACCCAGAAAGTGTAATACTGTATGACTGATAACTATGATGAAACATTGTTGGATGCTTTTATACCCTCAGTGCCATGAAGCTGCTACTAAATGAGTAAATTTGTGGGGTTTAGCAGCAAATGGCTGGAATGGCTGGAAATCTGACCTACACCTACACTTTTACCAGCCTCCTAAGGGGTCACTGAACAGAATTTTGTTTGTTGTTGAGGCACTGCCTGTTTCATCCTATTTGAATCTAGCTTTGATTCTATGATGTCTTGGAAAATGTCTTAGAAGAGATTGCTAAAATGCTGCGCATAACCTGTAGCAAATGACATCTGACAGTATAACCAACTCTAAAGTTTTCCAATTACAAACAATGCAACTATTCATGGAGGTTAAATTTGCAAAAAACAATCCTGTTGCAGTAGTGTATTCCCAAGTATTTCAGTTCTCTGCATGAAGACCTTTTAGGATTACTTGAAAAAATTTTCAGAGGGAAATTTGAACCATTTCCAATATACACATTATACGTTCCATTTAAATATTCATTCTCCAGTCTTTGTTGAACACAGGCAACTGCATTTCCATTTCAGCAAATAACATGAGGTTATATTTAAAAATACACGTAACTAAAACTGAAAAGCTCACTTGCAGTTTGTCTGGTCACAGAACTATGTAGATAACAGAACAGACCTATTTGGCTTTCTAATCATGATTACACTTCTATGTGCAGTTTAAGTTATAAATGTAAAACTGCTTCTGGTCTTAAAAAAATTTTACTTTTGCTTATGGTGTAACTAGCAGTTATGATCCTCAATAAGATGAGGAGGGCGTAAACAGGGTCTTATGGCACAGATCATGTTTTCCTCACTTTTAGTAAAACATTCTGAAAGGCTGTAATAAACCACTGTGCACCTTAACCGAGGAGACAACCACCTCTAAGCATTCAATGCATCCAACACTTTCTCCCATAACAGAATTAAACCTACAAAAATATGCTTTTTTTTTTTCCCTCTCCCTTCAGGGATAAGTGAATCACTGGACTTCCTTCCAGTTGGCTGTCAGGATACGTTATTTCACTGCTCAAGGGTCTTCAAGTACCCAAAATTAATTATAATCCCAAAACAGGCTAATTATAATCCCAGAGGCTTTCTCCAGTCTAGGAGATTACTGCTTAACAAAAATAATTCTGAGCCCTGCTAAATTGGTGTTTTTTCCTGGCTCCATATGCTATCAAATTTCACTTTCAGAACACATAATTTGCAGGTCAGATGTAGACAAGGGAAATGCCATTTCATAGGCTGAAGGTTTCTTGAGGTTGTCTACAACCTCTACCTTTAGCTGTGGTTCTCCAATGCCAATGAAAGCACAAGACAAGTTAAAGAATGTTCCTCAGAAACTTACTTTATCTTCACACACTAGATTAGATAATTGTCATGCTAATTTACTAAGGATTAGTTAAAACCATGAGGTACTAGTCAGTTTGTAAGAATAATACACCACCACCACCTCTCCACCAACACTCCATCAAGAAGTAACACCCAGTGAGAACACAGAGAAACATACAATTCCATTTATAAACCATTCAAGAAAGTTCATGAAAATAGGCTGTTGGAATTCTAATATGTCAAACACTAATTTTAAGTTCTGAGGTTTTTCTGTACATAGTATTTTCATATTGTAAACATCCTTAGGTTATTAAAAAGATAAGAATGAATGCAAGAATCAAAGCTACATGCCAGTATACAGGACTAAAGATGACTAAACTGGACTGGGAATCAGAAAACAATACAGATTAATTGTGGTAGCTACTTTTACTCTTGATCACTTGTAAGGTGCCTTTCTTGCCATGCACCTCTTCCCTAAGCTGTTGGTGCATGAATTGGAAACACATATCCTTAGCTCACTTGACATTTAACAGCTATTCTGTTTTCTATAAACAAGTAAGTATCTATTAGGCTGGAAAGAGTGTTATCTCCGCAACCCAGGAGTGTACCTAATTCAGAACAGATGTTAGTCCTGTGAACTCATTTTAATGCATATCCATCAGTCATTAACTGTTTTGGGTTGTTTGCTCTCTGAATAAAACCTAGTGATAAAAGTTTCATGAGGATCAACAATAGTGATTTTAATGAATCTGCAATGACTGACAAAACAGCATTTTGTAGAATAATTCTTAACAAGTTCTTATTGTGGAAAGGAACCCTTGAAAATCATGCAAAGCATGATAGGTCCCCTTCTTTCCCTAAAATGAATATTTTCTTTTACAGCAGAATGGCATGCACATATTGCCTCAAGCTTTACAGACCAGGTGTTGCCACCCCTCTGCCTATCACTCAGACTCATCCAGTAAAAATATCTATCAGGTCTTTTCAAACTTAGTTGTGGAATTAAGCTTTTATTTACATTAAAGGCTCAACAGTTTGGCATACACTACTTAAAATGTAACTTTTATGTTGCCAAAACCACTTTTTTTTTTTTCCTACATTTGATAAGTCTTCTACTGTGGAATCCTTTATCCCAGGACAAAAGTCACAAAAAGTAGTTCCCTTCCTTTAGATTTTTGCATTTTATTTTATTTTCAGCATCTACATCTGTCTCTAATTCAGCAATATTGCCTTGCACCATTCTGTCTGGAACAACGAAAAGGGATCACCCAGGTGGGACCAGCAAATGAACCTGAAGCCCCAATCCAATTCAAAATAACATTATGAAGCTGAGCAAAAGGAATAATGAAAAAGTTCTCTGCATAATTCACAAAAATCCAAAATCAAATCTTTCAAAGTAAGGGTTTATTTTAAAAAGCTATTGCATTACAAACAGGTGACAAGCCCCTGGAAGGTTAAAATTGTTTTCATCTGTAACAGCAATCATCATTGTTGCTGCTAACACTCTTCGTGCATCATGCACAGGGCATATTTGGACTCCACCTTCTCCAGATACAAGTAAACCAAAAATCCCCTAATTATTTTCCAAAATATTTGTGCATAAGTCATCAAAAATTAAATGAGGCATTATTGTTAATAACTTTTTAAAATACTAGGATGAAAGTTTGGGAAAGAACAACATTAGCTGACATGTGAAAGATCTATAAAATATGCCCTGCATATTTTAATAGCTGATCCTTAAAATGGCAACTCGCATATCTGCTGTGTCACTGCCTTAGCAACGCAGACTAGATGTGCTGAAATCTGACAGAAAGCTGCCTTTCTTAGCTGAGGCTGTGGGTTTTGGATGGGGTTTTTTGTGGCAATCAAGATCGGATTTATTATTCTAACAAAATACAGTATGTTTTAGGAGACTTGCGGTGTAGCTTGAAGTACAGGAAGAATACATACTTGTTAGTACATAAGTGCCTTGGCCTGGGAATTAGCCTCCTCAGCTGGAAAAGCTGTTTCTAAACATGGTTTAACACACTTGAAAACTGTAAGCAGCCTGGAAGAGCTACATGCAACATCTTTGAAAGATGTGCTTACTTGAAAATATTTTCAATAGGCCTTAGTTATTCTATCAGTGCCATTTAGCTGAGAAATGTAGTTTTTCATTACAAAAACTGAGTGTTGAGAGAAGTTTTTCACTGGTTTTGTCATCTCTAGGCAGTATTTTGAGTTTCTTTAAGACTTGTCTTGCAGTATCAGCTTGAAAACAATCTTACACAGCTCCCAAATTTGACAATACCTGGCTCCTTTTCTGGGGGGTTGTATGGGTTCTACCAGCCTCTATCAAATAAATACCAGTCAAAAATCTTATGTTTATTGAAAAGGCAAAAATGCATATCAGTACAGCTTCTTTTCTCACTGGTCCCAGTTACAAGCCTCTAAGCATTTATGCTTACTTACCCATTTCCTACCTAACAAGCCCAATACTTCAGTGGGCAGATATGTTGTTTTTTTTTGTTGTTGATGGTTGGTTTTGGTTTTTTAATTTATTTTGCAAAAATATTTTTCTGTCAGCTCCCTTGGCAGTGCATATTCTATCACAGGAACCTATCAAACAAAGGACCAACACTTCTCTCACCAGTAAAAGAAAGACTATTTTAAAACTTTTAAAACAAAAAATGATAACTTTAAAAGAAAAATAATACCATAAAAAAAAAAAACAAACAAACAAAAAAAACCACCAAAGAACCAAAGAAATGAATAACCACATGGAACTTTTTCTTTTCTTCTTCCAGCAAAGCATAAAAAGGTCTAGCTTCCAGCAACTAAGGTATGTATTTTTATTCATTAATTTAAATAATACAGTCAAGGCTTGTCTGAAAAAAACATTAACAAGCAGATCCTCCTCTTTTGAAAGATTAGAACGTTCCCAAGCTCATGTTAAGTTGCAGCCTACTTTAGCTGCAGAAGCACAAACAGGAAAAAACAAAGACAGATAAAAGATTGTGCTTCTTTTCAAAGTACTACACAAGCAATAAGAAAAATAGCTTCTTAGGTCCTTCTCCCAGGTCTGCCAAAGGTTTTCCAAGAAAAAAATGTGTTGCTTATCCCTTATGAGTAGCATTAGGGACGAAAATAGTTTCTCACCTCCATTTAAATTGCAAATTAATGAAATCTGGTGAGGAAAGTCTTTTTTCAGGTATTTTTGTCATTGTAAAGGTCTTATACAAGCTTTGTTACAAATATCTGAACTCTTTTATTTTAAAACACATTAATAACCGTGAAGTCCCATAAATTTTCTGTATAAAACTTTTTATAAACCACTTTTTTAGAGACTGTCCTAAATAAATGTAACTTTTTTTTTCAATGGATTTAAATAAGGAAAGTGACAACTTGGTAGATGACAGCAATTACAGCCATAACGTTAAGGAACAGAAAACTGTAAGGATCAAGACTCAGGGAAAGTCAACTCATGATAGAATATGAGCTGAAAACAAGAAATACAAGTCTAACAGTGTGCAAGAAGGACTTAGGGGGTTAGGCAGAATGTGTTTCAAGACTGACACAGGGACTCACCTACAGCATTTTAGTCCAGAGAATAAATGCTGCAAAAATGACACAGCAAAAGAAAATAAAACCACAAAAAGGCACCCAAACAAAACCAAACAAAAGCCAAAATTCCCCCACACAACTTGTTTCACATTCAGCTGCATGGTTCCTTTACTTTATCCACACAACAAGCTGGTAAAAAAAAAATAGCATCATTCTTTGACAGTTTATGAAGCAACTTCACATCTGCACCCCAATCCTGAAACGATGGCAACATCAAGCTTACAAAGACTATCAGTAGAGGGCAATTCTTGAAAACAAAAATATCGTATGCAAAAAGTACTAGATATGCAGTTAGACTGAAAACAGAAATAATTACTGCAGTAGGGTGCTTCCTTACCTAAAAGCCAGGACTTCTCTTAGTAGAGCCTAATACTAAGAAAGGCCATCTTTTTAAATGTGTCAGCTCCCAGAAGACACTAGAACACGGGGGCTGGGGAATCAGTTTCATAGAGCTATTTCCTCATAAAAATCACTGTCACTTGAAAGATCTCTTTGCCAAAGAGAGAGCACACATTCCAGCTGTATGCTTAGAGTACTTGGAGTCTATGAGAAAGTAATTGGACTTGGCATAGCAGTAGTTAGGGTCAGACCTTTCTGTACCTGCCCTCTGGCTCAGAGGCCTGACTGGCCACAGAGGTTCCTATGGTTCTCTTTGCACAGCACCTTTTTACTGCTGCATCCTGCACAGCAACTGGTCCTCTGGAGAGCTATCTACTAGCACTGGGCGCTGTTAAGTTTCAAAAGCAACTTAGCTGGCAAAGGTAAGCAAGTGTCATTAGAATTCACAGTGGTCATCCTCCACCCTCAAGGCAAATACTCTCCACAGGACACAACTATTATTCCCTGAGCTGGAAAACACTTGACTTATTTACAAGCTATCTCTACTTTCAGGTGCCCTAGAAGACATTCCTTCAGCAATTGAAAGAAAGCCCCTCCTTTTGTGGCACAGGAATTGAATACTGGTCAAGAAGCAGGAGGTGACAGTATTTTGGCCATGGCTGCCAGGGAATCTGACATGGGCCATGAGAATTAGTTCATGCAGAGCAGAGAGCATTCCTGGATTTAAACATCTTTTATGAAAGCGTCAGACATTACAAACTGCACAGAACTACATTTTTTTGTCCTTGAAGGGAGAAAAAGCTGAGTCAGCCTTGCTGGGATTCAAAGTACACAAGAGTCTAGATATTTGAAACCTGTAATTCAACCACAAAACAAGGGAAGAGATTTTTTCTTTATTCCCCGACCCTTTTTCTCATGAAAGAAGGCTGTTATAAAGGCATTTTAAAAATAAGAAACCTTAAAAATAAGAAGTACATTTTGATACTATTAGAATGGTTTTTGTGATGACCCTTCTGACAGGAATATTAAAATTATCTTGAGCATACCAAACCAGTTAAGGGACTTATATGATTCATTTTAGGATTTGATGGATGTGAAGAAGGGAATAGGTATTTTTATTTTTAAATCAGTAGAAAATGCTAAATACAATTATGAATATGAGAAAGCAAATGCACCAGGGGCCTTAGAACTGATAAGAAAACTAGTAAGATAAGAGAAATGATTAGACAGCGTAGTGCTCACTCAGCAAACAAGGGACAGGCTGCTTTTAAGCAATGGCAAAATAGAAAAGGTCTGCAGCAAAAACTTGCTAGGGTTAGGTATGCAGCTGAGGTCTCTCTTCCCCTGTGCCAAAGCCTGCAGAAGATGGGACACTCAGAGTGGAAGCTATCTTTTCAGTAGAGTTCTGGATCATGACAGTGATGTCAGATATGGTTGCCATCATTGTCACTTCCATCCACAGTACACCCTGCTCCCTAAGTGCATAGAGCAGTAAACTAGATTCATCCTGACCCTCCACAAAGCTCAGGTTTTCCTTTTGCTTCTTCCCTTCCTCTGGCAGCGAGGACCTGGCTCAGCCCAGGTGATGCATGACAGTGGTAATGTACATAACTTCTCTTATTTTCTGCTGCTAGAATTTGCCTTAATGACCAGCTGTTCTCATCAAATAGCAAAGTGAAAGGCACCTTTTCCCCTTGCAATCCACAGGAATGTTAGCATTCAGACATAAATCAGTTGCAAGAGGGTCCCTTGAAGTCATCCTTGCATTATGTATAATTAATTGTATTCCATTACTACCAGTGCAATGTCTCATTACAGAACATACAGGCACTTCATTATATAGCATAGGCTGTACTTACAATACAAAATATAAATATGCTATTCCAACAGACAAATATGCTATCTTTTAATACTTACAAATCTTTTTCATTTAAATACATCTACAGAACTTCAGACATTCTGGCCCACTGTACCTCTCCTTGAAGCTAGCAGCACTCAGGGCAGACAGAAGAGAAAGAAGAACAGCCAAGCCAGGAATTTTGTCAATATTTTTTTCATGACACAGCAGTGATTTTTACAGAAGGGGCAAGAAAATTCAGACATTGCATAGAAATTCTTTATAATTATTTTTAATTCTTCCATTATTTTGAAATAAATATTTCACTGGCTTTTTAGAAAAGCCACCAGTTATAATCAATGCCTGAGCACTTCTGGTAAAGAGGATTCCTTCGTCTTGACTTTCTAGTGGCGAGTTCTTGGACGCAGACTCAATTCCAGAATTGCCAGCAGGGAGGGCAGGATGGGATATCCACCCACCACTGCTCTACAGTAACATGACCTTAAGACCTATAGAAGATAAAGACTAGAGTCCAGCACTCCCTCAGCTCCTCTTTACAAAAGAGAGGCTTCCTTCCACTGAGGACATGCTCTAAGCCCCTCTAGGCAGGCTTTGCATTGTCATATGCTAAGACCAAGAAAATCACAAATTATTAGAACTGTACCAACTTCCACTGCTGGAATCAGGTTTAGTTATCAACTTCTACACCTGTTTTGTGAGGAACCAAGCTTGTTTCTTTCTGCATTCAGTGCTAAGCTACAAATGAACTATTTATTGATGATACAAGAAAATCCTTTAGAGAAAAATAACATCCTTCAGCTCACTAGTATACACGCATCTCCAACTACATATCAATATGAAACTACATATGCAGAGAACTTCAACCTCCAGATTAAGTGTCTAAATTCAGCTATTTGTAATAAGAACACATGTACTTACTAAACATCTTGCCTTCACTAATGATGAGTAAATCCAGCTATGGTGCAAAACTGAAAGCAGCACAGTTTTCCGTCTGCTAAATGCTGCCTCACTCATAATTGTACCAATTATGAATTTGCCTCAGTAGCAAGCAAACATTAAATCTGTAGCATTTCTACATTCAGTTATGCTCTGACTCAGGCAATCAGGCTTGCTCTTCCTCTTCATCACTCCATATGCTTCCACATCCACATCCTCTCATACAGGCCTCAATAACACACTTGGGCCCATATAAAAATAAACAGGAAGTATTCTACAATCAAGGCATTCAGCTGGAGTCAGAAGCAGTAGTAATGTTCATGAGGAAACAAGTAGCATCATCATAGCTCCATTATTAGCAGACAAGCCATACTGCGAGAAGTGTGTGGAATGGAGAGTAACAGAAACTTTTAAAAACTAATGTTTTTAAAACAACATTATTTTGATTCACATTATGAGAGAAAACAAACAAGAAAAAGCCACAAACCTGCACTGGGGCCTCATATCATGTCATCGCTCCATTAATACTGTCAAAATCTCTAATTTTCCCCCCCTGTATGTTTCCCCTCTTTTGACTGCAGTCTGAGAAATTCTAGTATTTTTCAAAAAATCTAACAAAATACATTAATAAAGGCATGTCTTATGTGTACTCCTTATTAACTGTTTTTTGATGGTCCCCAAGATTGCAAGTTGAAGGCAGTGCTCACCAGCTCTCTTCACATCTCTAATTCTGATGCTGGCCAGATAGCTATCCCGCCCTCTTGCTAACTCATACCTTCCGAGTTTGCCTGATGAGAGCACAGCAAGCATAAGAGACCATTACTTTCATACTGCAAAATGCATCACAGATAAATAAAGCAACATTACTGTAATCTTCATTTAGACTCATCTGCTTTGCATTTTGCAGTAGGAAAAAACGAGCAAATGTACCCAGACCTTGCTGAAAAAAAAGCATGCATGATACAGTAAGGCTGCCTAATTAAGATATAGGAACTCAATTCCAGCTTGTGCCAGACAAGACCATCACACCCATCCCTATGAACAGCAGTCAGATCTCATTAAATTAACAACATGATACTTTAACAAGTATAAGGGAGTAAACCGCACAATAAATGTAGATACTGCTACAAGATCAGTGGTTGCTATTTTTTCTTGCTGCAGTTTTGAAATATAAACTACACAGGGAGAACAGAGCCAGAGACCACTCCCTAATTCCTAGTGGACATACTGATCAATTAAAATGACATGTGTCTGGTCTTTTCTTTCCTTCTAATAGCAAGCAGCTGAAAGACTGAATCTGTTAAACATGCAAAAATCAAACAATTAGTGTTATTGTATACCATCCAGCAAGATTAACTTGAAGTTAAGCAAAATTAACCTGGAAAGACCCTAATATAAAATAAACAACTACTGAGTACTCTAAAGAACTGAAAAATATCATAGATATGATTTTAACCAACTTGCTGAATATAAAAGATATGTACTTTCTTCCCATGGTAGAGGTGGAACCTTTGTAATTATTCATATTAGTATTTTTTTCTCATAGCAGAACCCCTCAGAATGCCTGAATCTTTGGCTACACCTTTTACTGCAGTTGCAGCAGGGGGAAGAAAAAAGAAACATGCCACAAAAAAGCTTGTTTTCTTTCCAGTAAAAGATAGATCTAAAATTCACTAAATTCATATTGCTACTTAGAAACCCCACCAGACTGAAAGTCAAAGAGTAGGTAAGCTAAAAGCTGCTCTACTTTCAAAATATCTGGTTATTGTTTGGCAATTACACTGATGTTTTGGCCTTTTTAAGAATACCGACAGAAATAGGACAGTACTGAAACATGTTTAAAATCAATACTGTTCCAGTTGCTTGCTCGGCACTGGTTTATAGAGTATTTTCTGTACTACCATGTTATAGAAGGCCAATGAAAATAAATAGGTGATATTCAAGCTAAAAAGGTTGAAACAGAGCTACACAAAATAGGAATGCTTCAAGACACAGGAAAAGGAACAAAATGAGCTTATGGCACTAAAATACAGGTATTCTTTAAGCAAATTCGGCTGTAGTAGTTTTAATTGGATTGTAAAATTTAAATATATTCTCTTCAAATCTTCAGGATGTTACCACAAATGCTAAGACAAGTCTAAACATTCAGACTGAATGCATTTTCTGTAGGCCTTTGTCTTAGCTTGGCTGCCTGAAAAATAATATTTAGGTATGCAGCATCTTCTTCAAAATGAATTTCACAGGCAAAACACACATACTCTTATATTAGGAAAACCTCAAACCAGGAAAAAATAATGGTGCAATTAAGAACAGAACAATATTTTGCACTTACCATGTCCTGTTCAAATCATCCTCTTTTGATGTTTACGGCACATCTGTAAGATGCAATACTAGGAGGTGCCTTGTGTGACCTGCTGCATGATGCTGTGACATCAGTTCAGATGATGCAGCTCATTATGGGAAAGACTGCTGTTGCCACGGCAACGGAGATGTGATACGAATCCTTACTGCATTTCCAGGGGAGCCCAAGACAATATGGAAGCCCTTTAAAGAGACAGACAAAATGCAAACAGTCTTTTAAAGTACTGTGCCACAGATTTTAAAGCCCATGTTCAACTACATGCCTTTTATTAAGGAACGTTTTAGCCACATTGTTCCTGCTTGGCGATACAGAATTGAGAAGTGAGCTATAAATAATTTTTATATTTAAAGCTTAATGCCATGTGTGTCAATTTAAGAGCAAATTTTATAAAGTCCAATTTGGTTATCATATAAAGGAACCTTACTTAAAATAAACAGTAATACAATTTTGACACTAAGGCTGTAAAGGCAAGAGTTATTGAACAGCATTTTAAGAAATATGTATTTTCACCCTGCCCCACCCTGCTCCTACATCCAATCTGTCACTTACAAGAAAAATCTCGTTGCTAGGGAAAAACACTGGATACGTCAAAACGAACAGATTTCACACTGTTGAATGAATGACAATGAGTTTAAAAGAAAAAGGGGGGGGGGGGGGTCAGACTTTATTCACAAGAGGGTAAAGCAGTTCCTAGCCAACCAAGTAAAAACCTCCTTATCATTTTTCAACTGTAGGGCAACCTGCATTACCATCTGCATGCTGAATAGCCTTGCTTTCATCTACCCACCCAGCAGTCAGACAAATGAAGACTCTGAAAGCTGTGGGCAAGTTGTGTGCCTAGCGGCCACATTGCTGCTAACCCTCACCTCCCAGGTAGAGTGAGACCAACAAAGGTGAGAACCCCACCTTATAACCTACCGGAGTGGCTGGGTTTAGGGGCTGCACCTGTAGTTGTTACATTTAGCACCAGAAACCTTCTTGCACCCTCTGCTCACAATAGAGAAGCAAAGGCAACATGAACAAGTACTAAAAAGAGCTGTCTGGAAATTAAAATTCACAACTAAGAACCACCAGCACATTTTTGGCCACTTGCCAGTTCCATTTGGATGAGAAAAGTTTCTGCCAAAAACTGTTTTCCCTATCCATGAAAATCCCTTTCTACATGGTAGGGAGAAAAAAGCACGCAACAGGCTGGACCCAATAAGCTTGATATGATGAAGCCCACAGTGAAACAGAAGCACAATTTCAAACAAGAAGCCCCAGTTCTCTGAAGATGCCCAGTAAATACAGGTGCCACAGTCTTAAATCCTTCATTCCATTAAACTGCAGCCTATGATTAAAAATTTCATCTTTGTTTTCAGAGGAAATCATAGGAAATAATTACATACCCTAACTATCACCCACTTTTGACATAAAAGAAAAAAGTGTCATTCATACCTTTACATTAAATATAAAGTCTCTCCATAAATCTATGAAATGTCATAGCCTTTATAATTAGCGCTGTCTTGATGCTGTATGTTCTCATTTCTGACAGTTTATCTCTTCCAACATTTTTCAACATTCTCCCAAAGCCGCTCCAAACAACATAATAAAGGCACTGTATTTATACAAAAATAAACTCACAAACTGACTCAATGTCACATCCTGCTTAGTAATCCATAATAAAGCATTACTCACAAAGAGATCTAGCACTGGATTTCTGAACATTTAAAACTTTCTTAAGCCTCTGAATATACAATTCACATTTCAGGACATGAGGGGTGCCGGGAAGGGTCTCTTCATGAGGGGCTGTAGTGAGAAGACAAGGGGTAATGGGTTCAAACTTAAACAGGGGAAGTTTAGATTGGATCCGAGGAAGAAATTCTTCACTGTAAGGGCGGTGAGGTACTGGAATGGGCTGTCCAGGGAAGTTGTGAATGCTCCATCGCTGGCGGTGTTCAAGGCCAGGTTGGACAGAGCCTTGGGTGACATGGTTTAGTGTGAGGCATCCCTGCCCCTGGCAGGGGGTTGGAACTAGATGATCTTAAGGTCCTTTCCAGCTCTAACTATTCTATATGACATGATTTGGTCTGAACTGACATGAAAGCCAAGAAATGTAATTGCAACTTAAGGTTTACAGTATGCAGAATGCCCTACTGTTCCAGTGACATGAGTTTCTGAAAGATGCCATTAAAGGAACTATTTCTTTTTTTGCCAAATAGTATTTGATGTAATTTTTAATACCTTTACTGGTATAGGAACAGAGTTGAGCAGAAAGTTTTGGATTTCTAAGGAAAATTATGAGATTAAAGATCACCATTTTGGCAAGCAAAAATCATAACTTAATTGAAACAGGGGCTCTTACCATGCCTGTGAGCTTGGCCTTTGTCCTGAAGACAAGAGAACTGCAACTGCTAGGACAGGAGTGCCAGGGAGGCACACCTTAAATTAGCACCAACTTAGTGGAGTAGCCATCCCTACTAGACATCCTGCTCCAGGCTTTCCAGAATACATCTGATTGTGCATGACCTCTGTGGGAGCTCCTCTTTTACTGGTGAAGGAGAAGCATGGCTAACATGGGCATAGAGGAGTATGGGGAGGGAAGGGAGGTCAGTCAGGAGCAGGGAAAACAGGCTGTTTTTCAGAGACTTCTGCCTGTTTACTGTTAACTAGGTACTGATGAAGTTTAACCATGCCAAGTGCAAGGCCCTACACCTGGGTTGGAGCAATCCCAGGCACAGCTACAGGTTGGGCAGAGAGGAGATCCAGAGCAGCCCTGAGGAGAAGGACTTGGGGGTGTTGGTTGATGAGAGAATGAACAAGAGCCAGCAGTGTGCTCTTGCTGCCCAGAAAGCCAACCGTAACCTGGGGTGCATCAAAAGCAGTGTGATCAGCCGATTGAGGGGGATGATCCAGCCCCACTACTCTGCTCTCCTGAGACCTCACTTGGAGTATTGTGTGCAGTTTCGGTGTCCTCAACTTAAAAAGGACATGGAACTGTTGGAACAAGTCCAGAGGAGAGCCACGAGGATGGTCAAGGGACTGGAGTACCTCCTGTATGAAGATAGAATGAGAAAGTTGGGGTTGTTCAGCCTGGAGAAGAGAAGGCTGTATGGAGACCTCCTAGCAGCCTTCCAATATCTGAAGGAGGCCTATAGGGATGCTGGGGAGGGACTCTTCATGAGGGACTGTAGTGAGAGGACAAGGGGTAATGGGTTCAAACTTAAACAGGGGAAGTTTAGATTGGATCTGAGGAAGAAATTCTTCACTGTAAGGGCAGTGAGGTACTGGAATGGGCTGTCCAGAGAAGTGAATGCTCCATTGCTGGCAGTGTTCAAGGCCAGGTTGGAGAAAGCCTTAGATGGCACAGTTTAGTGGGAGGTGTCCCTGCCCCTGGCAAGGGGGTTGGAACTAGATGATATTAAGGTCCTTTCCAACCCTAACTATTCTATGATTCTATGATACTGTATGAGTCTATTCACATATGCAAATGATAAGGAAATGGAGACAAAATTATAATTACTTTCCTGACTTTGAGTGTTTTTTTTAACTATCAGTCTGTTTATTTTCCCAAAATGCATTTATCATGAGCCAAGGCACATGTCAGACTGCATGCAAGACAGTTACACGAGGAACACCCCAGGTAGAGTGTAAACTAAGTATCTGTCACAAAGGTGTTGTGAATGGTACTATAGCGACTTTGCATGGAGAATTGCAACCTGTCATGGGTTCAGCAGCAGTCATTTTTCTCTTTTTCATAATAGCTGGTGCAGTGCTGTGGTTTTGATTTTGGGCCTGGCAGCAGCACTGATAACACCAGTGTTTTCAGTTACTGCTTGGTAATGCTTAGGCTGGCCAAGGACTTTCTAGGTCTCATGCTCTGCCAGGGAGGAGGGGAGTCCGGGGGGGGACCTGACTCAAGCTGACCAAAGAGGTATTCCATACCACACATCACGCTCAGGATGTAAAAAAGGAGAGCAGAGACCCAGAGGGGTGGGGGTGCACTGCATGGTTGGCTGGGTATTGGGTGGTGAGCAGTTGCATTCTCTTGTATTTTTCTTGTCATTATTATTACTGGTGGTAGCAGCAGTGATTTGTGTTATACCTTAGTTACTAAACTGTTCTTATCTCAAT